>LPNX010974235.1:523992-579579 GCA_001517045.1 Pseudotsuga menziesii
GCCTTATAATCATGGATTATAATCTTGAAAATGTTGTTTTTCTTTAAAATTTAAATATTTGATGTATTTTTTAGCAAACCGATTCATTAAATTCAAATCGGCCGATTTATGACCGATTCATTACCGATTCCGATTCTGATTCCGAGTTGACCCTCGACCGATTCCGATTTTTAAAACTATGGATGAACTGTGTCAAGAGAATACCTTCCTAGTTAAGAGGGAGTGTTGATGTATTTGTAACTTCGGAATGTATTCACTTGTATATTGTATTTCATTGTACCCCGACGAAGATATTTTGTTCCTCCGATCAAGAGAGTCATTAATATAATAAAGTCATGTGAAGTCATTGAGGTTAACCCTCCGTTGTAAGTCGGGGCAATAGTCCCCACAGTTGAGTCATATTAGGGTTATTAGACTCTCCTAGTGAGGTCGGCCCTGTAAGAGTAAAAGTCAAGTGGAAAACAAGTATAAATAGAGAGTGAGACTCTCTATTTGAAACACACACTCACTCAACAGTAGCGCATGAGTGAGAGAGAAGTAGCTTCCACAAGTGAGAGAGAGAACAGCTGGCAGAGATCATCTTTGTGTCTTTGAGTTTTACTTTTGCATTTGGTGCTTATTCTATCTCTGAGGAAGTTGCGAGGTTTTCTCCTTTATGGTTTCCCCGAGGAAAAATCCTTGTGTCTCGTCTCTTGTGATTATTGTTGTGCATGTTATTCTTTCAGATAAGATCCTAGATCATATTGATTAAACGATAAAAATCTAGCACTAATACTAAAAGTGAAAAGTGAGAATAAATTAAAACATAAAGCCTAAAGTGGAAGAAGTCATTAATTGGAGCACTTACATGCTGCAGAAGAGGTGCTCTAGTGCTGAGATCTCTCTCTTGGGATGTGCACCGTAGTCTAGAGGGTTGACAACTGTCATTTAAAGGATGGGCAAGCAAGAGGATGGGACCTAATTAAGGTTTAAGCTAAGGATGAAGGCTATAAATACAGGAGGAGAAAGGTGTGAATGGATATGAAAGAAGTGTAAAGAACTTACAAGGGCTTAGTTGAAGATCTATTTGGAGAAGAAAGAACTTTAAGGGCATCTTCTATGTGAGGTTTGCCATCTCTCATTCTTCATGGCTGAATTTGATTGCTGAAATTATACTTGTAAACTCTGTTGTAAGGATCTTTGTTTGAAGGGTAGTTTTACTTCCAAAAAATGGTCAAGGTTGAGGTGAAACCCTCCTTGTATTTTGTTGCTTTGTCATTGATCAATATCTAAGGTTATGCTGTTGTCATTTATGTTATCATGAAAGGTTGTTGTTGTTTATGGTGTCCATGATAAAACAGAGATGAAAAAATCAGCAACATCATTATTTTCTTCGACATCAAACCTCATAAAAACGGCCCAAAAAAATTTGCGAGATTTTGAAAAAATTGGCAAAAATTAGAAAAAAAGGGGGGGAAATCAGCAGGCAAATTTCGACTCTCTTAAAGCATTGAATTTTTTAACTCATTTGTCTTTGCAGATGTTGAGGAACAAGAGGGAAGGCGTTTACCATCATCAAAATCCAATCTTAGGAGGGCCAAACCATTGTTCTCATCACAATCAAAGATTTTTTATTGCAGCAGGGATCAAGGTCATTGTGGAAACCTTTAACAATCTATTTGACTGCATTTCAAGACTTACCCTACTTGTTTATATTGATTTTACCATTTTGTATCTTTTCTAAGTAAGGATTTGTTCCTTTGTCGATATGTAGACAGCTGTTGATGCCCCAAAAGGGTGACAACCCTGTAGCAATAGATATGGGGAGTATGGGAAAGGGTCATGTTTGGTTTAATGGGAATAGTTTAGGGAAGTACTAGCCAACCTACATTGCACCCAACACTAATCATAATTTTGTATATGATTATCAAGGAGCTTATAATCAAAATAAATGTGTAAGCAACCATAGAAAACCTACAAAATGTTGGTGAATTTTTTAATTCTCTCTTTTGATGTGTATATGTCGATTCTTCTACAACTACTAGTTGTTTGTGCCTTTTCGAAAAAATACTACATATTTTATATAAAAAGCTATGTTGCACAAGTTTCTGGAACGCAGGAACGTAGGGAACGTGGGTACGAGTATCGGATACGTCTAGAGGTTTCCCCCAAATTTGCAGGAAATGGCAGGTTGGGAACGCCAATAATATATATTAAAAAAATATAAAAAAAATAATTAGAAAAAAAATGAGAAGAGAAGAAACATAGAGAAAAAAAAACACAAATCGGATGACTCAACTTATCCCTTGTATTACGGTTGTAACTAGAACCTATTAGCAGATGGAAATGACAATAAAATCAAGATTACTATCCACGTCATTGATTATATAAGGTAGACTCTTTCTAAAGTGGGGACTTCTAGAAGTTATAGTCCCTATATTTGTGGCTATATGTATAGAGCAGTGAAGCACCACTCGTGAGAGACTCGCGATTACTCGCGAGTCTTCACGAGTCAATTGTTGGGTCGGGTAATCGCTACAAACTCGGCATGCCACTCGTTGAATTGGTCAAACTCCCTTCGCGAGTCTCTCACGAGTCGATTGTTGGGTCGGGTAATCGCTACAGACTCGGCATGCCACTCGTTGAATTGGTCAAACTCGTGGAATCGACATGCCACACGTGGACTCGGTCGAACTCAGCCCAAACTCGCTTGGACTCAGCCGCATCTCGTGTCCTATAGTTGCAATTTCTCTTTCCGCGCCTCGAGCCCTGTAGATGCAATTTCTTTTGCCATGCCTCAAGCCCTGTCGACGGGAGTCCTACCGCAACAATTTCTGGCAATGTTATCTCCATGGTCCACGGTGCCACGAACCTTGCCATCCATCACGAGATTATTAATAAAAAATAAATTTAACCATCAACCAGAGTCTTGTTGCCACAGGTTTTGGAGGTGCTATCTCCATGGTGCAAGGATCCATGTCCTCGCAAATTGGCGAATACACATTTAAATTTACGCCACGTTATGTATTTTTAAATTTTTAGCAATGACAATGGTTATTAAGTTTGTCACTTGGTGATTATTTAAGTTTATTAATATAGTAATATTTTTTTAGTATCATTGTTTATAATATATGTTTGTTTGTATCATTGTTTATTAATATAGTAACTTTATATATATATATATATATTTCAGCTGTAGTTACAGATTTGTCAATGTCTTGCCAGCGTCCACTCACCATTATACACACTTTATGCATAAAATTTACTATATTTAAGTTTTTCTCCTATTTGCCGAGTCTATCCTGAGTCCTTCCCGAGTCGACGAGTCACATGCCAGCCGAGTCTTTGCCAAGTCCGAGTCATGCAACATTGATATAGAGTAAGTTTTTAGTGTTGTGTCAACTATGATTAAAATGTATTAGAATATTATATGTTTACAAAACATTCTATGCCAAGGTATTTGCAAAGGTATATAATTATTCAAATTTAAATTATTATAAAATAAAAATCAAGATAATTTTTATTTAAATTTAATATATGAATTTAGTTTTAAAGTAAGATTAAAAACCATTTCCAATTAGTTAAAAGTTTACTTCTTATTCATAAAGTAAATAGTACAATAAAAAAAATTGTTTTCTTTTATTTAATAGTATATAAAAATTCAATAGATTTACATTTATTATTGATTAGCGATAACTGCAATTCAGCGTAGGGATCAATGAATACTCTAGCACGAGCGTTAAATAGAGATCAGTGCACCAACTTGACAAGGTAACACAAAAAAGACTTTTATTGCAACTTAGTTTTCTAGAGCAATTTTTTTGAGTCAACCATATATATGTATGGTCACAAGGAAATAGGAATGTTGTTAACAACCAACATGGTGATCATGAATGCATGGAAGTTTCCAATGAAGGAAACGCGCAAAAAGAAGTCCCCAAGTTCCTGATTTTAGAAGGCAAAAGTTCCCAATAAGTTTCCAACCATCCGGAACGGTTCCCATTTGATTGGGAAAGTTCCCTACAAGTTCCAAAGTTCCCTGGAATGTCGGAACTTTGGGAATGAATTTCCTAAAAGCCAAGAGCGGTTCCCATGCTACATAGATAAAAAATAAAGAGGTATCAATAGAGAAGCAATTACCTTATTGCAGCCACCCCGGATAGAGTTGTGAAGAAAAGGACACACTGTTGAGGGGGTAATAAAGTTTTTGTATACCTTCACATTTGTTAATATATATCACCGAATCTTCTTTAACAATTATTCTTCCTAATGTTGATCAATATGTGTATTTCAAGTCATGAAGTCTTTCAAATGTCAATAATTTATTCTCAAACTTGTATACTATTTTATTTCCCTTTATTCCAAAGAGTCGGTGCAGCAACATGCCACTATGACAGTAAGGTAGAGCCAGTGAATAACCAAGTAAAATACATTTATGAACTTTCTTGTTTATCACTAGAATCTTATAAAGTATTGGACAAACTAGGTATGAAATTCTCATTAATTCAGACGGAAACGGGAGTCAAAGTCATATAGTAAATGCAGGCTAATAACAAGGGATTATAACAATTTTATGTTGAAACAAGACAACTAGCAAAAAGTGACATTTCTTTTGTACGTGTGTGTAGAGTTTGGTGCAATGAGGATTTAAATTTTGATTAGAGGGTAGTGTTACTCCCCAACTTGTAAGTGAGTGGGAAAAATCCCAAACCACTAGCACAATCTAAATGGCAAAAAGAGTTGGGTCTCACTATCACCTCAGCACACAATACACAATATTAGGAAGTAATTACATAAACATGAATGTTAAAGATATGCTATCAAAGCAAATCAAATTGACAAGCCTTCTTATGGAGACTTGAAGAAACAAATCTCAAAATAAAATTTCAAACCCTAAATGCAATTTCCAGATTTGTAATTTAGGCTGGTTACTCGAATAAAAAATATTCTATATCATTAAAATCAATCAATAACTATGAAATCTAAATCTAAAATGTATCAATGATAAATATTTCAGATTTAGATTAAATCTAAGCTTGAGATATTCAATAAAATCAATTAGATCTGTTACAGCTCAATTTAGCACCTAAGTGAAAAAGTCATAATACACTAGTGCTAGAGTGCAACTTCGAAAGAAAAATACCATTGTCACCTAAGTACTTATCTTTCCACTTTTCAGGCCAGCTCTCAAGGCCATGGGAGGCTTCCCTATGGTAGTTGGATTTCAAGTTTAAAGGTACTTCAGGAAAAAGGTCTTAAACTATTTGATTATATAAATTGTGATTAATGTTAGATTCCACACATAAGTGTTTTGACCATTAAGATATGAAATAAACAATATAACAAACACTTCAAACATAGATTTGCTCATGCATAAGATTAAATACCAGCGTAGATCCCAATCCTAGGCTCTATCAAGCACCGAGAGGGATCAAAATCTCTAGGTGCAAACCTCTCCACTTATTAATACACCATTAGAACCAATCAATGTAACTACTAATTTATGCATTAATATTAATACACCATACACTGAAACCTATGCAAAGAAAAAACTCACTCTGCAAGTTAATGAAATTCAATGTATTTTCAAATATGACACTTTTCAATTTGACTATATTTGCAATTATAATTTAAAAAAAAATTATTTAAAACATATTTGGAAAAAATTTGATTTAAATTTTTTTTATTATTTAAATTATTCAAACATTATAACTATTAAAACATTATAATTATTAAAACATTAAATTTCTTAAAACATTATAATATTATACTATTCCCTAAATAGACTATAATTTCAATTATATTTTAAAAACCTTATTTTTTAAAAACATTTTTACTGCTCAAACTATTAAAACATTATAATTATTAAAACATTATATTATTATAATGTTTCATAAAATCACTATATTTTCAATTATATTTTAAAAACTATATTTAAAATATAATTGAAAAAAAACTTATTGATATACATTTCTTTAAATATATTTTATTATTATTAACTATTAACTATTAAAAACCATATTTTAATAGTTATATTTCATAATCTCATAATTTAAAAACCCTTATTTAAAACCTTGCAATACTATCCTAAATGAAAACATTAAATTGTTTCAAACCTAAAGATTACATACATTTTAATACTATCCTAAATATAAATTCAAGTGAGATCTAGGATCATGTTAATATGGTTCTCACCTATTGAATAAATTAAAGTAAATTAGTATTAAAAACATCTATCTCATACATGGTTTTAAAACCATGTGTAAGGCCCTCCTAAACCATATACAATAAAACCATGGTTTGTTTACAAGGCTTTGCACATGGTTTTAAAACCATTTGCAAGGCCCTCCTAAACCATGTACAATAAAACCATGGGTTCTTTTGGATGCCTTGCACATGGTTTTAAAACCATTTGCAAGGCCCTACTAAACCATGTACAATAAAACCAAGGGTCGTTTAGAAGGCCTTGCACATGGTTTCAACATTTTTTGCTGATAATTAATTAATTAATTTATTATTATTTTGTTAGGTATGAACATTACAACATATCCCCATATTAGGTTGTTTGTGTGGCGGACATTGCTTTTGGGGGATAATTAAAAATTTTATTTTTTATTATTAATTTTAATTTTGTGTAAGCCAACATGTTGGATATAAAATTTATTGTTATTTTATTAGAGCATCACGTACAAACATGACAACATCTCTCCACATCTCTCCCATACTGGGCTGGAGAGCACCTCGCAAACCATTGACATTTAAAGAAAATAAGTCATGGAAAGGGAAAGAAATAAAATGCTTTAGAAATTTAAGTGTTTCATCTGCGGTTACAAAAATACATCCACAAGTAAAGATCATCAATGGAGACATTTAGCACTTGATTAGTTGATGAAGCTTATCCTTGAATGAGGCCCTCTTGAAAATAATGTCTCTACAAAAAAGGCAGGTTTATAGAGTTTCAAACTTGTTGAAGTGACTAAAATCACTCCAACAAATGTGGTTTATATCTTAAGTGAGTTAATTACTACAAAATTAAATTTGTTTAGTGAATTGACTTAATCGTCCATGATCCATGAACAATGAACATCATCAAAAGCAATGTGCTAGATAATCAAAGATTTTAGAATGTTAAATAAAAGGCTATGAAAAATAATGCTTGCAAGTTAACCATACATCAAAGATCATCCCAAGTTAAACAAGATATGAAAATGACCATCATCATTTACTCATTAAAAATTCTGCTACTCAAAATGACTTCGGACAATGGACAATAAACCATAAATTTCAAAATTTTAAAGAGACTTGGCAACCAATAGTTAAGTGATTATTACTATTAAATTATTACTTATTAACCACCATGAAATTTCCACATATAACACCTTGCTATCCCAGTAAATTGCCACATAACAAATCAGCAGAATAATTAAAATAAAATTCAGATTTTATCATGCATCTTGTGTAGAAAAGTTATGCCATAAAAATCCAAGTTTCAGATGTATTATCAACTTTAACAAATTTCCAAAATGTGTGATTATGCAGAAATATGTTTTTCAGAATTCAATTTTACGAGTTAAATCACATGAAACTAATTAGAAACTTGAAGAATATTTAGATCCTGTGCGCAGAAAATTTAGTATGAAGTTCCAGCATAAAATAAACCCTCATTAGTGATGAAAAAGTGACCTACAGAAAATTGAAAACCACTAATCTAACCCTAAGAACTTACAAATTTTTATCTAAGAAAAAATTTAAATATTTTTTAAGATTTTTTAAGCTTAATAGTAAATACTACTCTAATAAAGCAAAAATATTGAAAGATTTGATGTTTTTGGTTATAGAAATTGAAGTAGAAACTAGTGCATTTTCAAACCTTCGGCCAATAGAGTCTTGGGATCAATTCTACTTGCGCCTTGAAATGTATATGCTTGGCTGGAAATTTCAGCAACAAGAGCAAAACAAAATCCTACCCAAACTATTGAAACTTCATACTAATTCGTGTTGATTTTTGTACCTAGGAAAGTGTTCCCCTAGTGACTTTTTGCCTAAGTCACTTACAAGGGGAAAATAAAGTGACCCCTGCATTAAAGGACTTGAGAATAGCATTTAATTTTCACTTTAGAGATTAAAGTGACTTTTTTATAAACTTAAGTGAGATGAGTGAAAATAATTTTTGGTGAGAATTAAAAGTGCATTTAATCTCATCCATCCATCTGATTCATTGTGGGCCCTTGGATTAGATGACCATTCAGCTTCCTAATTAATTCCAAAATGGCGAGGGAAGGCACAAGAGACCCGTTCTTTTTTTTACATGAGATTTGGAGAGCTGCGAGAGAAGAGAAAAAAAAGACTCAGAGAAAAATTTCCAGGCCAACCAGAGAAGGGCACAGCAGTCCGTAGAGCGTCCATACAGCAATTAATGAGCACGAATTTCAAGATGAAAACTGTGGCACGGTTTTCTAGACAGACGCATGAATTTCGAGGTCCGTTTGGAATCCGTACAGCATTCACACAGCATTTATTGGGCACAGAAATCGAGGTCAGTGTTGGGCACAGATTTCGAGGGAGCAAAATTAAATGCTGCTGCAGTTGGCACGAATTTCGAAGATGAAATTTTGGGCACGGAAATCAGGGTCCATACAGCCTATTTTCAGACACTGTGCACTGCCAGCTTGGCATGAATTTCTAGGCAACATTTGAGAGTTTGCAGGGTTGAGATAAGTTGTAATTTCTGCTGTTAATTTCCGCTGTTGAAATATTTTGCTGAATAAATAAAATTACTCTCAAGAACAAGTTTTCCCCGGAGGTTGGGGTTTTGCCTCCTAGGTCATTTGACCAAAAATTTCCGAGTCTAAATTTTCATGTGTGGCTGTGTTTTATTACTGTTCATTTCAAGTTGTAAAATTCTTCATGTGTTTCAGTCAAACTGTTTCTATGAGAAAATGAACTAATTTTGCAGCTGAAAGTAAATTGGGTTGGGCATTAAACAATGTTGAAAATGGTGACTTGAAACCAGGTTGGGGAATAAGAAAAATTTACATGGTATCATAGCTGAGTTAGTGAAGGAGCAGAATTAATACAGTGAAAAATTTCAGACTGTTGGTGAATTTTTTTGTCAGTGGGCAGCACCTTGTTGAGACTTGAATTTTGCAGTGAAATGGCAAAAGGACTTAGGTTGGACGATGTGCTAGATGGGGCTGGTAATTTTGTCCCATGGAAAATTCCCCAATCTAGATAGGCTAGATTGGTGCTTATATTGGAGGAAAATGAACTTTGAGATGAAGTGGTTCATAGTACACAAGCCAACCCTGTCACAGTTCCCGCTTCCACCGATTCACAAGCACTTTCAGCCTTCAAGAAGAAGGACATAAAAGCTATAAGGATTATTCTAGATGCAGTTAAAGATCATGTTATCCCACACATCTCTAGCAAAACCCGTGCATATCAGATGTGGGATGCTTTGACCAGCTTGTTTCAAAGCTCAAATGAGAACACAAAAATGGTGTTGAGAGAAAAATTGAAGAGTATCAAGATGGCCAAGGCTGAGGGAGTGACTTCCTACCTTACTAGGATATCTCAGGTGAGAGATGAGCTTGCAGTAGTGAGAGAGGTTGTTTCTGGCTCTAAGCTAGTGCGGACAACTGTGAATGGGGTTGCAAAGCCTTGGGCTATTTTTGTGGAGGCTATAGTAGCCAAGGAAAACTTGCCTTCTTGGGACAGACTTTGGGATGACTTTGTTCAGGAGGAGACCCAGACAGGTCTTGTGCAGGGGAGCTCTTCTACTAGCAGTGAGGATGAGGAGAATGTAACTATGACTGCGAAGGGAAAGAAGAAGTTCAAGAAGGACCCCAAAAAGGGTGGAGCTAAGCAGTAGGGTGGACAGAAGGACTTTAGCACTGTAAAGTGCTTTGCTTGTCAGAAGTTTGGGCACTATGCTGGACAGTGCCCACAGAAGAAGTTTGGGCACTATGCTAGATTTGAAAGAGAGTTTTCTCTCTGTGTTGGGCATGTTGAGAGAGAGAGAGCATCCATCATCACCAGTACATACATTGAGATTGAGAGGGAACATTCTTTGTTGACTGACCATTCATTCAGTGCATCCACCACCAGCACTTGGTATATTGACAGCGAAGCTTCGAGCCACATGACAGGTGCTCAAGAGATGTTCTCTAAGCTTTCACAGGCAGGTATATATGTGGAGGTAGTGTTGGGGGATGACACAGTTGTCAGAATTGTTGGGCGTGGGACCTACATTGCAGAGACAGTCCATGAGTCCCATGACTTTGAAGGACGTGTTGTTTGTACCTGGGCTGAAAAAGAATTTGATATCAGTTTCCATGATTGCAGATAGGGGACTTGGGGTGTCTTTCCTGGATGGACATGTGGATGTATTCCCCAAGACTATAGGACCATCTGCCTCTTACACCATTGGAGTCATATGTGGGAATAAACTCTTATTTCGGCCCCGGCATTCTTTGACACATAGTAGCAGCAGTGAGCTTTGTGAGCGCTATGGCATAGGAGGATGGCTCATCGCATCATCCAGCTTTGAAGATGTTGAGGGACATGGTTGTTGATTTTTCCTAAGAAGCATCAAGAGCCATTCTCTGAGGAGAATGGAGACATCTGGTCCGGGACCAGGATGTGGAACCAGTCCAGCACTGGGGGACTCAACCTTGAGTTGAGTGACCATCCTGTTGAATGGAGACATCTGGTCCAAGACCAGGATGTGGAACCAGTCTAGCACTGGGGGACTCAGCCTAGAGCTAAGTGGCCATTCTTTGAAAGGAGGCACCTGGTCAATCACCAAGAATTTAACCTAGTACGGGACTAGGGACTCAGCCCGGGGCTGAGGGCCATTCTTCGAGAGAATGGAGGGGCTTGGTCTGTTACCAAGTATTTGACCTTGGGTCAAATTATGCATACTATGGCTGAGGGACCTAGTCTGTTACAAGAATAACACTATAAGCCCTGGACCAGGTTTGGGCATGTGTGACACTCTGACCCTCAATCAGTGGGCTTTGTGATCTTCTCCAAGGATTAACTACCCTCGATTAAGACACCTTAGTATCCGATCCAGGAGTCACACAGATTGTGAGATAAAAGCATTAGTAATTCTCTCTGTTTATGATGATGTACTTTGAGTGGGGATGAAGGACCACCTTGACCACTTGATTTGACCACAAGGCACTTGAAGAAGGCTAAAGTAAAAGTCTAAAATACATAAGGACCCTTAGTACCACTAATGAGTCAAAGTGAAAGTGCAAAAAGACCTTTAGTACCACTAAAGGTAAAAGTCAAAGTAATAAAATAATAAAATAATATTATTTTGTTCTTCTAAATTTTGGTCCACTTACAGGTGACTCGAAGGCTATAAAAAAAGATCAATCCATTTCATTATTACACACTTGCTCATGATCTTACAACTGCTCCAACAGAAGTATTCGTTGGTTATTGAGGAGAAGGAATTTTCTTGGTTGTGCACTAGCATGGAGGATTCTAGCTAGGGCATCAACACTTGTTCAGCAAACCCTAAGATAGCGTTCATGGTGAAGAACAGCAACAGCAGTCTTCTTCTCTTTTACACGTGCTAGGGTTTCACCCTAGCCCTTCTCTCCTTCACGGCTGCTACAGATTGGTCACAGGCAGCTTGGTTCTTCACGAGCAGGCAGTTTAGGATCTCGGGCAGCTGCCCTCCTCCTCTGACAGCCATCTTCTTCCCCTCGGCCACCTAGCTAGCACCTTCGGGCAGCATCAGCAAGCCCTATCAAGGCTAGGGCATCCTGCTAGTGCCTCCAAGCACACTCAACAGGCCCTAACAAGCCCTGGGAAGCCTTCTAGTGCCTATGGGCAACCACAACAGGGCACAACAAGCCTTGGGCAGCCCCGGGTAGGCTAACAAAGCCCCGGCAGACCTCCCGACAGCAATAGGTCAGCCCAGCAGACCTCCGGGCAGCAGCAAAGGAGCGCTACAAGGCTCGGGCAGCAGCACAAGGAGCCCAACAGGGCTCAGGCAGGAGATAGAAGGTCCAGGCAGAGTTCGGGCAGGAGAGAGAAGGTCTGGTCAAGCAGAAAAACGATTACAAGCAGGGATTTAGTAGGTTCGGGCAAGAGAGAGAAAATCTGGGCAGCTATAGATCTGATCAATTTGATCTCAGGCAGCAAGCCCTAATTTGATTTTTCATGTAAAAGTCATCTTTGGTGAATTTTGATATCTGTGGATCAAACCTATTAGGGTTTGAGGATTTTTCTGAAGAGCTCAAGTCATCTCATTTAAGAGATGAATTACTAATGATTTTGGGGTTTTTGTCCTTTAAAGATTTCCCTAGTGAAAAACTATTGTGTTCAGTGTTTTGATGTGTTGATGTTTTACTGCACTTGTCAATTGTTATATTTTAGTCTGCAATTTTTTAAGTATTCATGCTAATGCTAAATTTCAACAATGGTTACAGGATTGCCCGACTTCAGCACTGAGCACAGTGATGTATGCAGAGGGTGAGCTTTGGGAAAGAACACAAAGACTGCTTTTTAGAGCAATGATAGCAGGTCAGCAGGAGTGCTTGATTTGATACATTCTGATTTGTGTGGTCCTATGTCATTTGTTTCTCTGAGAGGTTTTGAGTATTATGTGACATTAATCGATTATCATTCCAGGAAGACCTGGATCTACATCTTGAGGAGCAAGAAATCTAAGGAGGCCTTGCAGAGGTTCCAAGAGTTCAAAGCTCTTGTGGAGAACCAGGCTGGGAAGAGGATTCAGGCACTCAGATCAGATAACGGGGGTGAGTACACCTCCAAGGAGTTCGATGAGTATTGCCAAAAGGAGGGCATACAGAGACAGTTGACAGTACGATACACTCCTAAGCAGAATGAAGTGGGGGAAAGGAAGAACCAATCTATTGTTGGAGCAGCGAGAACCATGTTACATGATCAGTCACTTCCTTTCTTTCTTTGGGTCAAGGCATGTAGTATAGTTGTTTACCTTCAGAATAGTGACCCCATCGTGCCTTGGGGAGCAAGACTCCTAAGGAGATGTTTACAGGAAAGAAGCCTGAGGTGAGTCATTTTCGCATATTTGGTTGCCTGACTTTTTCACATGTACCTTCTCAGAAGAGGACAAAGCTTGATCCCACTGCAGAGAGAGGCATCTTTGTGGGGTGTGATGAGACTTGGAAGGCCTTCCACATTTATCTTCCAGCCCTGAGGAAGGTTGTTGTGAGGCAGAATGTGAAATTTGAGGAGCGGGCCTTCATGAAGTCCAGAGAGTCAGTGCAAGAGGAGCAGCAAGTTCCCCCACCTCAAGCAGCTTCACAGGTACCTTCAATACAAAGTACAGGTTCACAAGTTTATGGGGTTACCAGGCCACATGTTACAGGCACAGGATCTTCATGTTTAGTGGTTCATCCAAAAGGTACTTCGAGGACAGGTTTTGGTTCTCAAGTCATAGGTTCACCATACATAGCTACTGGATCACAGATTTCACCAGTGGTTGGTTCACCAGCTCCAGGTACACAGGTTTCTGGGCCTTCTACTTTTGGGACTTCTTTAAATGATGACAGACCAGTTTGGGAGCAACCTTCAGGGAAGAGCCTAAATGGTTTCATGAGACCTTGAAGGAAGCTAAGGATTTTGGAGCACCCAAGGAACCAGTGAGAACTATAGTTATGCCAAATAGGTTGGGTATGGTCTTGGTTGCTATTCTACGTGATTTGGAGCTATCTACTTTTGAGGAGGCCTCTCAACATCATGTTTGGAGAGATACCATGATGGATGAGTACCATTCTATCATGAAGAACGATGTTTGGTAGATTGTTCTGAGACCTGAGGGGAAGTCAACAGTGACTTCTCGATGGCTTTACAAAGTAAAGCATGCTGCAGATGGCAATGTGGAGAAATATAAAGCTCAGTTTGTAGCGCGGGGGTTTTCACAGGTAGAGGGAATAGATTATGATGAGACCTTTGCACCGGTTGATCATTATACTTCTATGATTCTATCATATCATTGATTTCCATTGTTGTGAAAATGGGTTGGAAGATCCATCAGATGAGTGTGAAGACTACATTTCTCATTGGAATCATACAGGAGGAGGTTTATGTGGAGCAGCCACAGGGCTTTGAGATTCATGGGAGAGAGTCCCATGTTTGCAGGTTGAAGAAATCCTTGTACGGGCTAAAGCAGGCTCCTCGAGCTTGGTATTCCAGGATAGACTCTTACTTACTATCGATGGGTTTTCAGAAGAGTGAGGCTGATCCGAATCTCTACTTCATCATGGTTGGAGGCTCATTCTTCTATTATGTGGATGAGGAGATGACTGACATTGGGTTGATGCATTATTTTTTGGGATTGGAGGTTTGGCAGGAGCCTGGTCATATTTTCCTGGGGTGGGGCAAGGAAAGTGCAGTAGATATTTTGGGGAGATTTCGGATGGAGGATTACAGGCCGATGTCTACACCTATGGTCACCAACTAGAAGAAGCTTCATGCTTTTGAGGGAGAGTTGGTGGATCCTACCTTATATCGTCAGCTCATAGGTTCCTTGATGTATCTAGTCAACTCTAAGCCAGATTTGTGTTTTGCGGTGAACACTCTCAGCCAATTCATGGTGGAGCCTAGGAGAGTGCACTGGGTTGCCACGAAATATGTGTTCAGATACATTGCAGGTACAGTGGATTATGGTCTAGATTATAGAAGATTGGATGGGGTTAGTTTGATTGGCTTCACAAATTCATATTGGGCAGGCAGTGTGGCAGACCAGAAGGGCACTTTCGGATGTTTCAATTTGGGCTCGACAGCAGTGTCGTGGTTCAGTCGGAAGCAAAAGTCTGTTGCTTTGAGTTTTGCAAAGGCCGAGTACATGGCAGCCAATCAGGCTAGTTGCGAGGCAATATGGCTTCGCAAGTTGTTGGTGATTTAGTTGATCAGGAGTTGAGGCCTACGATGATTTATTGTGACAATAAGAGTTGCATCCAACTCTCTAAGAACTCTGTATTTCACGACAGGTCAAAGCATATTGAGATCAGGTACCATTTCATCCGTTATTATGTTCAGAGAGGAGTTGTGGAGTTGTAGTACATTTCCACTAATGATCAGGTTGCAGATATCCTGATGAAGTCTTTTAGAAGAGGCAAATTCATTCATTTCAGAGATAAGTTGGGTGTGGTGTAGAACACCTTCTTTGGTAAGAGGGAGTGTTGATTTTTGTACCTAGAAAAGTGTTCCCCTAGTGATTTTTTGCCTAAGTCACTTAAAAGGGGAAAATAAAGTGACCCTTGCATTAAATGACTTCAGAATAGCATTTAATATTCACTTTAGGGATTAAAGTGACTTTTCGATCAATTTAAATGAGGTGAGTGAAAATTATTTTTGGTGAGAATTAAAAGTACATTTAATCTCATCCATCCATTTGATTCATTGTGGGCCCTTGGATTAGATGACCATTCAGCTTCCTCATTAATTCCAAAAAGATAAGGGAAGGCACCACAGACTCATTCTTTTTTTTCCATGAGATTTGGAGAGCTAAGAGAGAAGAGAAAAAAAAGACTATGACAAAGAAATTTCCAGGCACGAAATTCAAGAAGGGTATAGCAGTTCGTACAACGTCTGTACAGCAATTAATGAGTACAAATTTCGAGGAGAAAATTGTGGCACGATTTTCTAGACATCACAAATTTCGAGGTGTACGAAATTTGGGCACGAATTTCGAGGGAGCAGAATTAAATGCTAGTGTAAGTTTGCACGAATTTCGAGGAAATTCTGGGCACAAAAATCAAGGTCCGTACAGCCTGTTTTCAGACATTCCGTGCACTACTAGGTTGGCATGAATTTCGAGGCAACATTTGAGTGCTTGCTGGGTTGAGATAAGTTGTAATTTCTATTGTTAATTTTTGTTGTTGAAATGTTTTGTTGAATAAATAAAATTATTCTCTCAAGAACAGGTTTTCCCCGGAGGTTGGGGTTTTGCCTAAGTCATTTGACCAAAAATTTCTACGTCTGAATTTTTATGTGTGACTGTGTTTTATTACTGCTCATTTCAAGTTGTAAAATTCTTCATGTGTTTCAGCCAAATTGTTTATGAGAAAATGAACTAATTTGCAGGTGAAAGTAAATTGGGTTGGGCATTTAACAATGTTGAAAATGGTGGCTTGAAACCGGGTTGGGGAATAAGAAAAATTTACAATTCCCACCAAGGGATGGTTACATTTCAGACCAACCCCTCCAATCTATATCCTAGCTTGCACCCTATCTTATGATTCTTGATTTGCGGCTCCTCCTTAGATCACTAAGCCACAAAACAAATACAAAAACTAACATGCAAAATATAAAATTCCGCTTGAGTAAGACTGTCGACCCACTCCTCCAACCTATATCCTAGCTTGCACTCTAGCTTATGCTCCTTGATTTGCAGCTCCTCTGAAGATCACCACAAGACAAATAACAAAACTAACATACAAAATATAAAAATTCCACTTGAGCAAGACAGCCCCTCGAAGTTAACCAAAAATATAGATTTTACAATGGCAAAAATAAAATAAGATACCTCAACATTGGATCCATCAAGTAGTAATACACATGAAGAAGAAGCCCCAACATACAAAAAACCTTTGATGCAAAAATATGGGAGTGATTTTATCCAATGCTCAACAACAAATGACAAAAGAGAAGTGAGTTCATTTTATAAGAGAAGGGCTCAACTTCTTCTACAATAGAATAATAATAATAAAAGTTGAAACCCTAGATCTATGCTAGGGACTCCCAAGATAGAGTCAAAATACATAAAATAGGCTCAACTCCCTAACAAAATTCTCAAAAGGGAAGTTGATCCATAAGATATGCTCAAGAAATGTGACAATGGTACATCATATGCTCAAAAGATGAGATCAATCCACAAGGAAAAGGTACAAATGATAACCTCCAAGGGCACAAACCTAGGGGGACTCCTCTAACCACTCACACGTGTGTTCAAAAATGGCTCAAAGTGGGACTTGTAGCATCAACTATGGTCCAAGGTGCAACAAATCTCCTCAAATAGTGGAGCACTAGCCTCAAACAAGGTCCCCAAAGGTGGGAATGGTCCAAGCAATGGTCAAATGCTAGAGCACACTCCAAAATAGCCAACGATCCACCTTATAGTGCTAAATAATGGTCCAGTTGCATGGAATAAGTCCCAACAATCCTCTAGAAGCTCCAAGTGTCATCTCCAAATGGTCCAAATGAAGAAGCATGGTCCATGAAATAGGAAGGGCCTAGAAGGATCTCTAAACCTCCCACTAGAAGTGTCTTGATCATTTAGGAAGAGTGACATCCCTCTCTACTGTGCTCTTGGAACATCATGTGTATCAGGGAAAATTTTGGGGTGAAATTTAGCCCATGTGCTAATTTTCGAGGTTTTTTCTCAAAAAATATTTGCAATTTTCCATTTTTCCAATATGATTCGCCCAAATTCTAGGATTAAATTTTTTACTCTAAAACTTGCCAAAGTTATCCAACAACTATATAAAACTCTTAGATTTTAATATTTTTTTTAAAATATCACCAAACATTTTATGGTTGAAGATTTGATAATTAGTAAGATTCGCCAAGATTTATACACTTTCAGAAAATTATGGATCCTTAAAATTTTCCCTTATGTGTATGTCAACAAGTGTAGCACTCCACGAAACAGTGCCTAATAACCGTCCAACATACGACAACAAGTCATAGCATGTGTGTATAATAATCACTCTAGTGTATATAAGATAACCTATCATTAAAACTTACACAAGACATACATTACAAATACACTTTTTCTAAAAGCTCAATGATTAATAATTTGCACTCGTCTAATCTAACATTGGTGTAACCCTTAGAACCAATGTTGCTAGGAAACTTGGGTACAGGGACGGCAATAGGTACGGGTACGGGGATGCCACTTTTTGAAAACGTCGAGGGTACTCTGTGTGTGTGTGTGTGTATAAGAAATCAAGTTAAAGATGGAGCTCTGCGGCCAAGAAAGCAAAGGTGCGTGCCTAAAACAAAGCAAAGGAGCGAAGATGGGCGCAATTTTTTGAACTCTTAGCAAGCATAATAAAAGAAGGTGGACAAACCAAACCTCTGCGCAACACGGTGAAGGGGATTGAAACTGCATCAAAAGAACAGTTCTTGTGCACAAGGAAATCATGCAGCTGGATGAGGTGGATTACGAAAAGGAAAACGAAGAGATCCTTAAGCACGAATCAATTTTCAGCACGAACGAGGAAGTCACTTCGAGAGTCAGGATGATGTCGCCCAAAGAGGAGGAGGAAGAGGTACGGACCAGCATGCCACCAAAGGCCATGATGCAAAGCCCCACTACGAGTAATCACGAAAATGACAACAGCAAATCCAAGTCCGAAAAACCAAAGAAATTTTACAGAAGCATTAAGCCAAGAAAAGGTGGCGCGGAGATAATAGTAGGGAAAGATATTAAGCTTGATGAAATCCCAAATTACTTGACGCAGGCCCTGGTTGGTAGGTTTTGTGGCAAGGTGGTGGGAAGAGAAGCTCTTCAGAATTGGATAGATGCGAGTTGGAGGAATTATTTAGGGTATTCACCAGACTTCCACGTACTACCACGAGGATGGTTTCTGATAAAACTTCGTAAGGAGGAAGATGGCCCAAAGATGCTAGCACGTAATTGGCATTGGGGACCCTCTGGTTTATTACTACAGAAATGGAGAGTGGACTTCAACGCTAAAAGGGAACCGCATAATAGGCAGCAGGTATGGGTCATTTTACCAGGGATTCCAATGGTGTTTTGGCAGGAATCAGTCTTGTAGGCAATTGGAAATAAACAGGGGAGATTTGTAGCCCTAGAACAAGATTAGGAATTCTAGTAGAGATGGACCTGAGAGAATGACTGTTTGAAGTTTTAAAGATAGAAATGCATGGGAGTTCTTGGTTACAGAAGCTTGATTACTGGAAGCTACCGTTCAGGTGTTTCAATTGTCGAAGAGTCGGTCATCTACAGAAGGAATGTATAAGGTGGTTGTAAGACCAAAAAAGATATGGGTAAGGAAAGAACAAACCTCTTCCTTGGTCGAAAACACGGAAAGTGGCAATCCTACGAAAGGTGGCGAGGGCAAACGCGAAAACATGGAACAGTCTCGGAACAAAACTCTGATATGTGGAGAAAAGGAAGTGGATAAGGAAGGGGTCCAATCGGTACAAAATACTCAGGAAGACACGGCGGATTCAGAGAAGAATCAACCATGCGATACAGAAGGGTTTAAGGCACAAGCTGGCAGCGGAGGACACGTATCATCTAAAGGTATTAATCCCGGTCTTTCTGAGTCTTCTTGTTTAGGTATACATGATGCCAGTTTAAACTTAGAAAAAGATGAAAGCGACACAACGAATGGAGTAGGAAAAAACAATAGTACTTTAACTGGCCAAAGGATATAAGGGACAATGACTAATTTAGTCCGAAGGAGAGAGTATGATCTCAAATCGAAAAGTACTTAGAAGGAAGAAGAGGAGAGTCTGACTGGGGATCTAGAGCTCAACCAAAATTGAAATTGCAGGTTGGGAGGAAATCTTTTCTTTCCAAAGCCCAAAAGCAAGCAACTTTGGACATCAAGCAAGGCAGACAGACAACTATTCGTCGCGCTCTTAGAGTGGAAGCCCCTAATGGGGGTTTGAAATGATAGTTCTCTCCTTCAATGCAAGGGTGTTAGGGGGGGCCTTCAAATTAATCGCCCTTAAGAGGCTGATAAGTCTCGTAAAACCAACGGTTATGATTATTCAAGAAACAATGATGGAAGGGAATAAAGCAGAGGAAGCCCTTCATGGTTGCTTAAGGGACTGGAAATGAAATCCCTTAATGCAGAAGGACATTTAGGTGGATCACTAACAGCATGGAAACCAAACAAAACTTTGATATCAAAAAAATCACTTAACTCGGCTATAGAGACTATTTTAACCGATGACGAAACATGGTATACTTTCTCTCTTTGAATGTTTATGGACCATACTATGACAGGTCTTTTTGAGAGTACGTAGGGAACTCTAGCGCTCTAGAGCAACCCAATGTGATAGTAGGGGGAGATTTGAATCTAATACTCTGTAATATCCCAAACTGATATTTTTCTTTTTCTATGTACTGTTGATGGCTAGTAGGCTTATGCCTCAAGAGAATAGGAAAGCAAACACTGATCTCTGCATCCATGCAGTTGCATGCAGATCTGTGCCCTAGATAATACTGAAATGCTAGAAAATAGGAGAAATTAATGCATGTACATACCGATATGTAGATCGGCTAATGATGAAGAGGATGGTCCCCGCATGCAAGAATTCTAATGGAGAAATAGGGAGATAAGCCAAATCGTCCTCCACAGGTGAATACGCCCTCCTCCAAAGCTGTAGATGCTCTTCAATAATAAATAACCCATTGTTGAAGACCCAAATGATGTGTAATAGGGTTATAGTACCCCTCTAGCAGTGATGGAGGTAGCATGCAGAAGAAACGGTGGCTCAATAGCCCAAAACATGAGTGTCCTCCTCAACTAAATTCGCTCATGCAAAAAGACGCCCTCCAGATAGTGAGCATTGTTGCTAACTTGCTTGATACTCAAGCTGAGAAGCCCTTCTTCCAAAGGAAGGGTGATGAAGGTGTTCCGAGAGGGATAGAAGCAACATGCAAAAGTTCTACCCTCTGTAGAGAAGAAAACGAATAGATATGTTTCTGACCACGGTACCACGGTATGATGGCGAATCCCTCCAACTGGATGAATAATCAATCTCTCGAACCAACTGCTGAATAAAACCTGATGATGAAGTAGTGTTGAATCTGGATGATCCAACTTGATGATGAACTAGGCAGATAGATTTCGCTGCCGAAATACACCAGTTAGGTGAGCATGCACTCAACCCCAACTTAGCTCGCCGAGCTCTCCAATTTGAATCCTCAATTCAATAATCATATAAGTGTCCTTCTCCATTCACTTTACCTTTCTTTTATAACATCCAACCGTTAGACACTGAGAGGGGGGGTGAATCAGTGTAAAGCCAATTTTACATCTTTTCTTGACTTGTCACAATTAACTACCAATACATCATACGATTATTCTACTAATTTCATAATCATTTCATAAGCATCTTTCACTTCATCATTCACATAGCATAAGCATTTAAATCATCAAGAACCATAACACAAAAGAACACAGCACCATATAATTTTGTAATCGTTTTGTATTAGTTTTGGTCCGGCTACAACCGTTAGGTAAAATCAGCACCTACTCTGCATCCAGGACCCTGCCTGGTTTTCTTAGACCCTGCTAAGAAGGGTTTGAGGTATCCTAACCTCAAAGGCAAGACAAGCTTGCATTTACAATTAAAGCTTACTGTTACATCAACTCATCAATCACTTGTCTCTTTAATCTGTTGTCAACTGTCTCAGCTCATGCTTATCTGCTCATCATCAACGCTGCTCACTGTCTTCTCTGATCATCATTCTTCACTGCTGGTCATCCTCTTCTTGTTGCTACAACTCTAGGTGATACTTCTGAAGATTGTCACCATCATCATTGTCAAGGAAAGGTCTGGAACATCAATTCTTGCACATCATTGCTGCTGGTCATAGGTCTGCTCATTCTCTTCTCTGATCATCATCAAGGTCTTCATAGATGTAGGTATAACAGTCTGCTAGTCAAACTTCTCTTACAGTTTATACACCACTGGATACATACTCCACTGATCTCTTCATACCTCAGCATTCTTCATCATACTATATATCACTGCTTTATCCTTCACAGTTTATATCAACATCATGCTAAATCACACCATTGTATTAACATATTATCATAACACAGAACTTACCTTTACCTGTGCAAAATACCTGTGTATGTAACACCTCAAGAGTGTGTAGATTTGTTGTTGCACAAGTGGATCAAAGCCAACTCTGTGGTGTCCTCTGTCAGACTCAGTGAACTCCTTTTTGTCTTCAATTCTGGACTCCACGAAGATGCCCAGTTCACTCCACAGATATTCCTTTTGCTGGTGTTTATCCCAAAGGATGAATTTGCTGCAATATTGTGACTGTCATGAAGTCTGCCACTTCTTGAATCAAATATCACTATCTGCTGCTATAGATCTCAAACTGTCATTATCACAACTTGATCAAGTTATCAAGAAGTCTCCCCAAGCACCTACTGCTCATCTCTTTAAGAGTTTGCTCATGCCTTCAAAGGTCTGCACCTGTTAAGTCTTGGCTGAGTAAAAACATTTTCATCTCATCACACAGTTCATCATATTCAGTCATCAAGGTCAATGTATTTGTGCACATCATTGTTTGCAACTTTGCATACATCAAGATATCACTTCTGTCACACTGTTAAATCAACATTCTGCTCATATCAGTCATCTGCTCTGTTCATTTATCGTGCATTTCTGCTCATCAATATGTCACTTTGTTATCTCTGCTCATAAACATGTCACTGCCTTGTCATCAATCTATTCACAGTTTTATCATCATCATGTCAAACTGCTTAGAACCATGTCACTATAACTTGTTACTGTTGTCAGTCTTCTGGAGTTGGTTGTTCATATATTTAAAAGACACATTATTAACTTGCTTGTCCACAGTGATATCACCAACCTCACATCATCATAAGTTAGGTCTGCTCATGGTTTTGTTTATCAACCTCTTTCATCAACCCTTTGCACTCCACATCTAGGATATTTATGACTTATGTAGGAGACCCTAGACAAGATCAATCCTTAAACATTGAAGGCGTCCATGATTACTGAAGAAACTGTAGATGAAACCAAACTTTGGACTGTATGTATATGGAATTATATCCCAAGATAATTTTGAATGTACTCTTGTAGAAATCTCGATCCGTGGTAGCCTCAGTGCCTTCTAGTAGCCTAAAAGTATCAGAGCTTAATCCACATCACGAATTATTCATGTATGTTGTAGCCTGAAAGAAATGAGGACATAACCTGAATTTTTTCTCCACAACAGTCTGGAAATATCTCAGTGGAATAACTCAAAAGGATCTGAAAATCTCCCAGCCATACACTTCAATCTTTGACACCCAAAAATCAGAGCTCATCTGAAATTGCAAAGCTACTTATTAAGCAAGCACACGACTTCAAACACTCCTTGCTGCGACTGTTATAGTATATCAGAGTTTGTAAAATGCATTTATGAATACCCGAGATCAGTGCTGAATATTCTTCAAATGCCTTCATACATTGCCGAGATTTATCTTGTCAACAACTGCGACTTCCTCAGAGAGTTATATACCCGAATTCAGAACATTGTATGTCATGCTCCATTGCGGCTTCCTATACTCGAATTTCAGAGCATGTTTTCTGCAGTTACCTCAGAGAAAGAGACCCGACTTCCACAAACTCGGGTCTGTGACAGTTGATAAAACTCAGACTGTGTAAACCCTCTGCTGCTGGTCAATTTCTGAGCTTAAAAACTTTACTGCTGGTCTCCACCGAGATCACTTGCCACAATATATTTGGATAGAAGGATTCAAAACAATGTTGCTGGTCACCACAAAAATTGGGGACTGTTCACAAAAAAAATTTCGAGTATGAATGTAGATGAGAGTCAATCAAGCTGCCACTTGTCTGGAGCAGCCTATATTCTTCAAATGTAGAACTTCACAACTACTCGTATCCTGTGAAAACCCTAGCTGCTGAGCTCGGGTGAACTGTGAATAGACATAGCAGGCTTACCACCATCTCTACTGCCACCGTGGACTATTGCAGCTCTATTGCTGCTGCCGTGACAGTTTCTGCCCTAGACTGCTCTCATCGTGGCCTGTAGCAACACTGCTGCTGCTGCCGTGAAGGAGAAAGTGGATGAGCAACGTTAATGTGAAGGCCCAAGAGACTGCCGAGACCAGGAGCAGAGAATCCACTTGATTTTCCTGCCAAAAGAGAGAAAGAAAAACACCCACAGATAGCCACCGAAAATTTCACATTCAGACTGCTGCTCCCACGAATTTCCAGAGACACTGCTCCTTCAGCAAACTTCTCCTCAGTTCAGCGAGCTATTCCACCGAAATTTCCACATGAAAAAGTGAGGATGTGATAGGGTATATATACACATTTTCATAAGGAATGGAGCCGACCAGTCATTCATTATTCCCCCTTTTTTTTTAATTAAAAAATAACTTAATGGGGCCGACCTTGTAAATAACAAATTTGATTTTTATTTAAATTTTGTTACATTGTGGGGGTCGACCTGCTATGTAATATTTTATTTATACTGAGCCGACTTGACATAATCTTCTTTTGTCTTTGACATACATTCTTCAAAAGTCAACCTTATCTTTGTTTACAAGACATCTTCTAAGTTTTAGGGTATGCTCCACCTTTTCACCATACATCAACATTATGTTGAGAGTGTCATCATCCTCATGGTGTCACAACATATCTCCAAGGAGGGGTACCAAGGACCATAGTGACAAGTGATCATATTAGTCAACAAGTACAAGAGGGCTTCTTTATCAAGCCAAGGGCATCCACCACATGCCAGAGACCATATAAAGTCATCACCATCATAATACAATGCAAGGGTTCCATGACCTTTTCAACGAATGACACAAGGGGATCAAGTGCAAGCACTAGGACCAACCAATGCATCAAAGACTTCATCAAAGTGCCATCATGCCACCATATGAGTGGGTGCAAAGACTTCCTCATGCCCGAGAACCATCTCCAAGGGTACCAGCATCATCAGCAGGGTCTTCAACATCTTCAGCAAGGTGGTGGCTTCAAGATTCAAGCTTGTGGGTACAGGAACCTTGTCAACTGGTACAAGGTGCTTCAAGGCACAAACCGACTCTGTAAGGGATCAAGGCACTGCAGGTGGGACTTGGTGGCATCAATGACATCCCGTGGGGCCACTGCAAGTCCATGTTGGCATCAATGACAATTTCATCAACACCAACTGCGAATAACCTAACTTTGACATAATTAGGTCACTTTAACTACTAATTTGCAGTTGACTTGCATGCAGGTGCATGGAGACTCAATCGGGTGCATGCATCATGAAATAATGCTTAGATGCCATGCATGCAGGTGGCCTTTGTCTCTCGTGGCCCTCGTCTACCCAACGATGATATAATATTGATACCCTAGATCTTCTTATATGGCATTAGTCCACAGCTGATTCCCTGACTGTCAGTGCCTGCTCCAACCTATGGGAATCATATAGGTTATCGGGCCGGTCATTAATGCCTAAGCAAAAGAGGACATTACAGTCCTCCCCGCTCGAATTTGCTTGTCCTCAAGCAACTGTAAAACTGGGTGCTGTAATTCCTGTTCTCCCTGCCAAGTGGCCTCCTCTATAGGCAAATCTTTCCACTGAACCAAGTAGTCTCTGATGATTCGGTCTCTCAGTTTCCGCTCTCGCACTTCTAGGATGTGCTCAAGAATCAGAATCAATTGCCCCTCATCATCAAGGGGGGGCAGCTCCGAAGATGTAACAATCTGCTGACTCGCTGCCTTCTTGAGGTTGGAGACATGAAATACGTTGTGAATCTTGCTCTCCGCGGGTAGTTCTAGCTCATATGCTACCTCCCCAACCTTCCAAATTATCTTGTATGGACCATAGAAGCGAGGTTTGAGTTTTTCCGCTCCTTTCTTTTTAAGAGATGACTGTCGATAAGGTTGGAGGCGTAAACAAACGAAATCTCCTACCTCAAAACTGCACTCAACCCTGTGCTTGTCCGCATATATCTTTTACTGATTCTGAGCAGCTTGTATGTTCTCCCTGAGTATCTTGAGGATATCTTGACCCTCCTGAATCCACTCTTTGGCCTTGGGGGCCCTACTATCGCTGAATATCCAATATGCGAAAGTGGAAGCATCATACCCATACAGAGCTCGAAAAGGGGTCATCCCAATGGTCATATGGTGGGTGATGTTGTAACAATGTTCACCCAAGTGTAGCCATTTGATCCATGTCCTTTGCTGACCTACTACGTAATTTCTCAAGTATCCCTCAATCCACTTGCTGACAATCTATGTCTGCCCGTCACTTTGTGGATGATAACTAGTGCTCATGGCTAACTCGGTCCCCACTAACCGGAAAAGCTCTTGCCAAAAGGCTCCTGTGAATTTGTTGTCCCTGTCACTGATAATGGTCTGGGGTAACCCGTGGAATCTAAATACCTCTCTGAAAAATAGTTCTGCTACCTGTGCTGCTGAATAATCTGAAGGAATGGCAAAGAAGTGAGCGAACTTGGTCAATCTGTCCACCACTACGTACAAGCAGTCTCTACCCTGAACCTTGGGCAGCCCAGTAATGAAGTCCATAGAGATGCTCTCCCACTTCTGCTCGGGAATAGGTAAGGGTTGTAGTAAACCAGCCCGGTGGGTGTGCTCTATTTTGTTCTGTTGGCACAAGCTGCACTCTCTCACATGTATCACATCATTCTTGAGGCCCTTCCATGAGAACCTTTCTCTAATCTATCTGTAGGTCTTGAGAAACCCATGATGCCCTGCTAATGGTGAATCATGCAATGCCTGCAAAATCTTCTTCTTGAGGGAAAACTCTGGAACCAAGAAGATTCTATTCTTGTAGTATATGATGTCATCAATTACCCGGTACCTATCATCTTGAATCTGTCCATCCAATAGCTCGCAAGCAAACTTATCTTTGGAGTACTCAACCAAAAGATGAGATCTCCAATCTGATGAGCTCATAAGGGATAAAGTAGCTAGTTGTCTGGAAAGTGCATTGGCCACTACATTGTTCTTTCCCTTTACATACTCAATCTCGAAGTCATAGGCTTGAATTTTGCTTACCCATTTCTGATGTCTCTCGTTTAGTTCTTTCTGCTCTAGGAAGTATTTCAAGTTATTGTGATTTGTCTTAACCTTGAATCTGCCACCAACTAAGTACTGCCTTAACTTGGTTAGCGCATGGAGAATGGCTAACATCTCTTTGTCATATATCGAATAGTGGCGCTCATAGTCTTTGAGCTTCCTGCTCTCAAATGCAATGGGGTGGTTGTTCTGCATCAAAACTGCCCCAATTCCCTCTCCTTAAGCATCACATTCTAACACGAAGGGTTGAAAAAAGTCTGGTAAAGCTAATACTGGGCATGAACTCATTACCTTTTTCATTTTCTCGAATGTCTGTCGTGCTGTCTTCAACCAACTGAATGCCCCTTTCTTGGTAAGATCTGTGAGGGGTGCGATCATCTGTAAGAATTCACTGACATACCTCCTGTAGTAGGTGCAAAGGCCCAAAAAGCCCTTCAATTCTATCACATTTTTAGGTGTAGGCCAATCCAATATTGCCTGAATCTTCTCTAGGTGCACCTGGACCCCGTTGGCCCCTATCACATGCCCCAAGTATAACATCTCATGCATGCCGAACTCACACTTGGACATTTTGGCATATAGTGACTTCTCCTGTAGAATGCCAAGTACTTCATCTAGATGTCTCAAATGTTCTTCCCAAGTTCTACTGTATATCAATATGTCGCTGAAAAATACCAAAAAATACTTACGTAGCTGAGCCTTGAAGATATGGTTCATGCATGCCTGGAAAGTAGTTGGTGCATTTGTGAGCCCGAATGGCATCAGTAGAAACTCATAATGTCCGTAGTGGCAATGGAAGGCGGTCTTTGGAACATTCTGTTACCTGACCTGAATCTGATGGTAACCTGAGCGGAGGTCAATCTTGGAAAAGTACTTTGCCCCCTGTAGTTCATCCATCAACTCATCAATCCTGGGGATGGGATACTTGTTCTTTATGGTCTTCCTGTCGAGTGCCCTGTAATCAATGCACATGCGTAAGGTTCCATCCTTTTTCTTTACTAGCACTACTAAAGATGCAAATGGACTGGAGCTAGGTTTGATGTACCCTAGCTTGAGTAGTTCCTTGATTGTACTCTCTATTTCATCCTTGTACCTCCTGGGATGTCTGTAAGGAGTGCTAATAACTGCTTGAGTCCCCTCCTCTAACTCAATAATGTGCTCAAATCCCCTATCTAGAGATTGACCTGCTGGAAGGTCTCTGAATACTACCTTGTGCTTCTGCAGTAAGGCCTCTATATCTATTGGATGTCGTGTGGCCTTATCTGGTGGTTTCCTAAAGGTAACCAAACACTCTGTTGCCCACTCAATATCTCCCTGTCGAAGTACTGCCTCCATCGTGTGTGATGTCACTGCTGTGGGAGGGTAGGTCTTCATCCCTCTCAGTACTACCTTTTGTCCCTCTGCTCCTTTGAACTCCATCTCCATGGTCCGATAGTTCGTGGAATACTTCCCTATGGAATACAGCCACTGAACTCCTACTACCAAATTCATGTCAGGTACATCTACCACATAGAATGTCTCTATCACTATATAATTCCCAAGTGTTACTTTTAATTTAGGAATCCTCTGACCACACTCCATGGTGTGACCTGCTGCAGCTACTGAAAACCCATCAAAACTCTCAATCTGAATGCCTTTCTTTTTAACCCATGCAGCATCAATAAAGTTGTGGGATGCCCCACCATCTATCAGCACTCCCACTCTGTGGCCCTGTACGGCACCTCTGATCCGGAGGGTGTGGAATCTAGGAACCCCTATCATGGTAGCAATGGTACCCCCTCTCCTAAAGCTCTATACTCTCTCAAATAGGCACTCATGGATTCTTCTGGTTCTACTTGTGCTAGAGGCACTGCAGTTGGACTATCTAAGAATTGAGGCATGGTAGGTCAAGAAGGCTTGTTGTATATATGGGGATGGCTCTGTATGTTGGTATGTAATTACTCCCTACTACCGCTGGTGGATACCCTATCACTATTGGGAAACAAGGGACTATGTGGGGTGGGCCCATTTTTTTCTGTCATTTGCCTGAAGGTACTCATCATTTCTTTTTGCCTAGTAGTGAGTTCTTTTATGGCTGATATGAGACTATTGAAAGTTGTTTTATCATCCTCGGCCACTGCTTCTTTGCCCTTTCCAAACTGATACTCTCTGCCCCCCAACTCTATGTCCTCTAACTCCTCTTCTCCTCTATCACTGTCTCTAAACCTTTGTCTCCGGTAAGTAATGTTGTATGGGTTTTCTGAATTCATTTATAATTTTGCATGCCCACAGCTGGCAAGGAAAATAGCTTTGATACCACTGTAATGTCCCAAACTGATATATTTTTTTTTCTGTGTACTGTTGATGGCTAGTAGGCTTATGCCTCAATAGAATAGGAAAGCAAACCCTGATCTCTGCATGCATGCAGTCTGTGCCCTAGATAATACTGAAATGCTAGAAAATAGGAGAAATTCATGCAGGTACATACCAGTATGTAGATCGGTTGATGATGAAGAGGATGGTCCCCGCATGCAAGAATTCTAATGGAGAAATAGGGAGATTAAGACAAATCGTCCTCCACGGGTAAATACGCCCTCCTCCAAAGCTATAGATGCTCTTCAATAATAAATAACCCATTGTTGAAGACCCAGATGATGTGTAATAGGGTTATAGTACCCCTCTGGCAGTGACAAAGGCAGCATGCAGAAGAAACGGTGACTCAATAGCCCAAAACATGAGTGTCCTCCTCAACTGAATTCGCCCATGCAAAACGACGCCCTCCAGATAGTGAGCATTGTTGCTAACTTGCTTGATACTCAAGCTGAGAAGCTCTTCTTCTAAGGGAAGGGTGATGAGGGTGTTCTGAGAGGGATAAAAGCAGCATGCAAAAGTTCTGCCCTCTGTAGAGAAGAAAACAAATATATATGTCCCTGACCACGGTACCATGGTATGATGGCGAATCCCTCCAACTGGATGAATAATCAATCTCTCGAAGCAACTGCTGAATAGAACCTGATGATGAAGTAGTGTTGAATCTGGATGATCCAACCTGATGATGAACTAGGGTAGATAAATTTCGCTGCCGAAATACACCAGTTAGCTGAGCATGCACTCAACCCCAACTTAGCTCGCCGAGCTCTCCAATTTGAATCCTCAAATCAATAATCATATAAGTGTCCTTCTCCATTCACTTTACCTTTCTTTTATAACTTCCAACTACGAATAACCTAACTTTGACCTAATTAGGGCACTTAAACTTCTAATTAGCAGTTGACTTGCATGCAGGTGCATGGAGACACAATCGGGTGCATGCATCATGAAATAATGCTCAGATGTCATGCATGCAGGTGGCCTTTGGCTCTGGTGGCCCCGTCTACCTAACGATGATATAATATTGATGCCCTAGATCTTCTTATATGGCATCAGTCCACAGCTGATTCCCTCACTGTCAATGCCCGCTCGAACCTATGGGAATCATATAGGTTAGCAGGTCGGTCCTCAATGCCTAAGCAGAAAAGGACATTACATACTCTCTGCCAAAGAGGTGTGGGGAAAAAATGCTAGACTATTTAAGCCCTTATTTTATTAACCTCTTTGAAAAAAAAGGTCCGATAGATCTTCAACCAACGAAAATGGAACCGACATGGCGAAACAAAAGAGGTGGGGAACAAGCAATATCCAAGAGGTTAGATCGATTTCTCGTTGCTGAAGAATTAATTAATGGATAGCTAATCCTTCAGACAACGGTCGAAGTGGGGGGATTATCAGATCATAGACCAATTCTCCTAACAATTCTAAACACGAATAAAAAGCCACCTTCTCCATTCAAATTTAACCCCACATTGCTAGAAGAGGAAAATTACAAAACTATGATTTTGGATTCATGGCAACCTTTATGCAATTCTCATACTTCCTCATTCATGCAGCAGTTCGTGGACAACCTAGCTCAAGCTAAAAAGCTATCTAAAGAATGAGAGAAAAAGCACAAGGCGGTTTTTCAGGAAGAACTGAGGGGTAGAATCTTAAATAGAGGATTTGTACTCTTCAATAAAAGAAGGCATATTCTCTATAAAAGAGGTGGAGACCTTAAAGCAGTTAGAAGGAAAATGGGCATTTCTGTTAGCAAAGGAAGAGCAATTGTGGAGACTAAAAAGCAGAGCTTTATGGTTAGCAGAAGGAGACAACAATACAATATTCTTCCACAACTATGCCAAACACAGAAGAAATGTCAATACTATCATCAAGATAAAAGATGAGACAAGTACTAAGGTAAGAAATTTTCAAGACAAAGCAAGTGCAGCTGTGAAACATTTCAGTACCCTTTTCACTGAGCCTGCAGGATGCCCAATAACAGAAATCCTAGAGGTGCTAAGGCTCTTTCCCAAGCTAAATGAAGAGATGAATAATGCTTTAAAGGCAGAAATCTCTGAAGAAGAGTTAAGGAGAATTCTACACGCTTTTCAAAAGGGGAAGAGCCCAGGACCTGATGGATTCACTATGGAATTCTATTTGGGTTTTCATGAACATATCAAGGACAATCTTCTGAAAGTAGTACTGGAATCCCAGAGATCAGGGAAATTTCTTGGAGCTATTAATTCAACATTCATAACGATGATCCCAAAGAAACAAAGGAACAACTCTTTTGATGATTACAAACCGATTTCTTGTTGTAATATGATCTAAAAAATAATTGCAAAGATAATAGCTCAAAGACTTAAACCAATCTTAAGTGAAATTGTTACAGAAGAACAATTTGGCTTCCTCTTTAACAGACAAATTCATGATGCAATATCTCTGGCCCAAGAAGCCTTTCATACAAAGAAGAAGGAGAAGCAGAAGGCCTTTGCTTTGAAGTTAGATCTATCAAAAGCATATGATAGAGTAAGTTGGACCTTCTTACAGATACTTTTAATTCAGATCGGAATGTCGTTAGAGGTAGTTGATTGGATAATGGGATGTGTTCAGTCCACATCCTATGCATTATTGATAAATGGTTCTCCTACCTCTTTTTTTAGACCTTCTCAGGGAATTCGTCAAGGCTACCCTTTATCCCCCTTCCTTTTTCTTTTAGTAGGAGATGCTTTGAGAAGGCTAATCCATCATGCAAAGAATTGCAAAATAATTGAAGGGGTGAAAGTTCCAAGTACGGAGGAAGTAACACTTTCAAATCATTAATAGCGTTGGTACAAAAGTATCATTTTTGGCATTGGTACAAAAGTAAATCTGATAGCTTTCAAATAATTAATAGACTTGTACCAGAGGGCAACGGATATGATTATAAACATAAAAAATCAGTTCTAGCCCACAATGAATTCCCTGAGGATTTATTGAACAATAGAAAAGAGGCACTATCATTTACCATAGCTACTCTATCAGAAGGTGTGAAATATCTACGCTTCTTTCTAAAGCCAAATTGTTACTCCTTTCAAGATTGGATATGGCTCTACAAGAAAGTAGAGACACGAGTCTCACTATGGACAAACAGATTTCTTTTAAGAGGAGGCAGGTTGGTTCTATTGAAAGCGGTATTGTAGAGTATCCCAGTATATTGGGCATCGATTGCTTAAATACCCAAAGGAATTTTGAAAAAAATAAGAAAAAAGTGCTTATCCTTTCTGTGGACGGCCAGCAAACAAACGAAAGGTATTCCACTAGTTAGATTGACCTCCTTAACTCTCCCCAAAAAACTTGGAGGATGGGGCATAAAAAACCCAGAACTGTTTTGTAGAGCATTAGCATCCAAAACACTGTGGAGGCTGGCTCAGAGTCCAAACTTGTTGTGGGGAAGGGTTATGAGGTCCAAATACTGCAATAACTCCCCAATTGACAAATGGTTTTGGAACTCATCCAAATCCTACAAAAGCGGGTCAGTAGGATGGAAAGCGCTTGTACTGGCCTTCCTCATGATAGGAAATTGGACAGCATGGCAGATCGGAGATGGAAGAAAGATAAGTATAGGTGCAAATCCATGGGTAGGAGCAGGAGAAGATTTTCAACTGTCAGTCGAATTGAAAGAAAAGCTACAAGCACAAAATATATATGTGCTAGCGAACGCCCAAGCACAACAACCTCAACAGAGAGGAAGAAGTAATTGGAAATCATCTCAAGAATTGGCTTTATATGGAGACACGGCAGGGGAATGGAACAGATTTGTAAACAAACTGGTTTTCACTTTCATGCATTTGGAAGCTGGGGAGAAAGACAAATTAATTTGGACAAAGAATGGAGTAGATGGGGATTTCTCGGCCAAACTTGGTTATGAAGCAATCAACAAAGAAACCTTTTAAGGAGAAAAGAGATGGTGGTGGAGCATCATATGGAAAATACATAGTCCTTTCAAAACTATATTGACTCTCTGGTTAGCTTTAAATGACAAACTTCTAACCTGGGAAAATTTAAAGAAAAGAGATTTTCATGGCCCAAGTATTTGCGTATTATGCAATGCAAATGAAGAACAATCATCTCACTTATTCAGCTTGTGCCCTTATGCAAGAGAAGTCTGGGACCAAGTCACCAAAAAGCTTGCTAAAACCAGGATAGCGCAAAAGGATGCAACGTTGGAACAGAGAACACAGAAATGGTGGCAAGCAAACGAGGTAAGCCAGTTCGACGCCTTTCCTGCCCTCTTTGTATACACTATTTGGCAAGCTCGAAATCAAGCAATTTTCAAGAATAAAAGGATCCCAACATACATTCTTTCTACTATCCTAATGCATAAAGTTCAGGAACACAAAAAAGATGAAAAATCAAGGAAGCAACAAGTAATCTCTGATCCAAATATTAACAAAAGCGAGCCTTGGGCATTCTTTGATGGAACCAGTAAAGGGTCACCACAACTAGGAGGCACAAGAGGAGTGCTATACATGCCAGATACCTCCAAGATATGTATCAAATTTGCACCTAGGAGGGCAACCAATAGCAAGGCAAAGTTAACAACCCTTTGGGTGGTTCTCAAGGTCGCTCAAAAGAAAAATGTGTAAAGGATGCAGCTATTTGGGGATTCCAAAATGGTGATAGATTAGGCTAATGGAAAGTCCCAAATAAAATCCCCCCAGCTGCAACATCTTCTAACATAAATTCAACATGAAATGACCTCCTTTGAATCTGTCTCCTTCACTCATATCTACAGAGAAATCAATGGAGAAGCAAATTTATTATCCAAGCCAGCATGGGCTTTAGAACTGGGGGTTATTGAAGTAGAGGAATTCAGAAATGGATAGGTACTGAAATACCTCACCTTGGTTTAAGAAGAACAACTTACAAGGATGCAACCGTTCCAGGAAGATTAGCGTAACACAACTAAGGACAAATTCAAAGTGTTCAGAGCAAGTTTTTTCTTTTTTGTGTGAATTTTCTGGAAAACATGTACCAAAGAGATAAAATGAACATTTTTTGAGACCGAATGAGCTCGAGAGGCCAAGAGGGCAGAAAGAAGTTGTAGATGCATGAAGGCATGGGATTGTAATTGTTGTAAATCATTATGAAACATTTGAATGCTGTAATGTAAGTCCCACGTGGTAGTTCATTATCACTCTTTATTTAGAGTGATGGATATTTTCCTTATGGAAAAAAATAAGAAATCTAAAATATGCATGTGACTGTGACATGTTTTATTTTTATAATATGACATGTCATATTATAAAATAATACATGTCATAGTCAGATGCATATTTCAAATTTCTTATAAATTATGAATCATGATTCATAATTCAATGATTCAATGAACATTCACAGTGAAAATTTGAAACATAAAATTCAGTGTTACACGGGGACGCGTCCCAGAGGGTCTGGGACGCGTTTCGGCGTTTCTCGTGTCTCGAGGACTCCGAAACTCCATCCGAAACGTTTCGGGATGTCCCCCTTTTGGAGAAACTTGGTGAGACGCGAACGGAAACGTTTCGGTGGGCAGCAAAACTTGGCAAAACTTGGGGGGGCTTCCTGGCGTCCCAGTCGAAAATCCGAAACTTCGCCGAGACTTGTGGGCGTCCCGCCTCGAAACTCCGAAATTTTTTTTTTCTTAATTTAAAAAAAAATTAAATAGATCATTAAAAAAAATTAAAACCATTTAATAAAACTTAAAATTTAATTATTTATAAAGTTATAAACTTATATATTAAAATTTTAAATTTAAAACATAAAAAAAAATATTAAAAACTAAATAATAATAAAATTTAAAATTTAAAACATAAACAAAAATATTGAAAACTAAATCTAATTTACAATGTCTAACCTAAAGTATATTATATAATTCTAAACTATCAACGGCCATGAAACAAATATGATGTGCATGTTAATCATAGATTCATATTGATATATAATATATTTATAAATTATTATTAATATAATGATAATCTTGATGAATCCTGTAATGTGTTTGAACTTTGAATTTTGCATTTACATTGCATGATTGCAGATTCCAGAATGACGAATGTTTGTTATTGTTGGGATTTATATTTTTCATATTTTTAATATTTTTAAAATTTTTATGACTATCGCGTCCCGCCGTCCCCGCTGAATTTCTCTAAACTTTGGGGGTGGTCTCCACACGTCCCGAATGTGCGTCTCCCCGAACCCGCGTCACGTCGTCCTGAAACCTTGGGGGAACATTGATAAAATTTGATCAATCATAGTAGATATCAAGTGGAAGACTAGAAGTTACATAATTAATAATATTATAAGTCCATGACTCCATGTGTCCATTGTCATACATTCAAAATTTGCCTAATGGCATTTCCATACATGAAATAGAAAGTTCAAAACAGTAAACAATGTACAAGATAGTTGATTTGGCTTCCTCAAGCCATGTAATCAGCATCCTTAGGATCAATGTCATCAACATCACTAAGGTCATCTATCAGCAAGCTGTCTAGATAGGCATCACTCTCAAGTTGAGGCTTCTACTCATTAATAGTAACTAGAGGTAGCGTTTTAACTTTTTTTATTAAATTATTTCATTAAACAGGCGGTTTTTCTCCCTCAACACCGGCAGATTTAACCTGTGTTGAGTCAGCCGCACCCTCGAAGTACCCAAACACAGGGTATGTCATACCATTTAGCATGAAAGTACCTCTCTTTTTATAAGAGGTGTCTCAGGTATGTGGAGCCAGTAATTGGTACGCCAATGTACGGTAGGGGATGCACCTTACAAGTACCCGGTACTAGTGCTAGTACTGGTACGTGTACCAATGCTACATTGCTTAGAACATTTTTACATGTGAGATTCCTAAGTCAACATGCATACCTCCGCTACCTAAGTCAAGTGAGGGTATATGAAATGAAAGTATGTACATATGGAAGAAAGGGAGGTCCTTGTGAAACAACCATCATAGCAACATAGAAGTGATAGGTCTATCCTTAACTTTCATGAATACACAAGACATACCATGGAATACAGCGGCTCTCATCAGAAGTTATCATGCTCAAGCACAAAGTCACCATTCTGAAGAATCGCCTACGTACTTCTGAGCGGTACTATGAAGAAAGGATTTGGCAATTCAAGCGGGAGGTGGAGATGGAAAGACAAGATCGCCAGGTTCTGGAACACCACTCCTCTAGTTCAATCGACGCCCAGGGGAAGATAATCCAGGAGCTTCTGCATAGTGTTGCGCTGCTTGAACATCAGATGACCATTACTACTGGAACTACTTCTCTGATCAAGCATGACCCAGAACATCCAGGCATGTTTCTTGGAGAAGGATCTTTCTCCAGTTTCTCTTAGATTGTGTTATGTTTTGCGAGTTTACTGAGTTACTAGGCGTTTTTGTAAGAATTCTCTATAATCGGACTATTTACAGCACTGCTTTCTCGCTCAGTGTTGGGGGGCATTTTTAGTTTTTTAGTATCGTGTTAGAGATATGATGCAAGTTTAGCATGTTGGATGGCTGAATGACAGGAACTATCAGATATATTTTACTCTGTGGCTCTGCCACCTTTTTCTAATATAAACTTCAATTCGCTCTTGTTAAAAAAGAATTAATAATTAATAGTTAATGATTAATGAAAAGACACATCTTATCTAAAAGACATGACCTGGTGAAAGGACATGACTTACCATTGTGGCAAGTCAATGCTACAAGTACACCATCACATGGTCATTGTATATCATAACCTCATGTTTTATTCACTATTTATATATTTATCTGTATGGATTATAGCCTGTTGTCCTAATTAAATTGGATATTCAGCTATTGATTTAGTGAAAAAATATCGTTCGTCACATTGGTATCAGAGCTTTGTCTTGATCCGGCTTTTGGTTAAACAAACAAAAAATAATCAGAGTTTCTCTGATTCAGGTCTTTGACCACAATTGGCTTTTGGCCATTTCCAGATTTCAATTGAAAAAAGAAGAATCCGCTACAAGTTTAAAGAAAAGAACTACTCTTGGCCATTAAGATTTTGAAAATTCCAGTGAAGAAAGAAAGAAGAAAATTGTTGAACGAGACTCTTTTACCATACTGAAAAAGTACCCATAGAAGATCATTATGCTAAAAGAGAATACTGCAAATCAGAAGCAAGCTAGTCAGAGAACATAATAAATTTAAGAGGTTGTAAATGAAGAATTCGCTGTCTAAAAGAGAAAAATTAATAGACTGTAATTGTCTCTACTAATGACATCAAACAGCCGCCTGTGCCAGAGAATTCTGCTGAAAGAACATCGCCGCAAATTGACCCCCCAAAAAAAAGTTTAAACAAAATTATGAAGTCAAAGTGAATAAGTCAATATATATATATATATATATATAAGAAGTCCGAGTTCTTAGCGAAACAAAAATTACAGGAATTGGTGGTCTCTACACCAAAATCAGGAGTCCATACTTTTCCGTCAGCATACAGTTCCGTACAATTCTTGCAGGGCCCTTTTCACAACATCTTTGAAAAATATTTGGAACTGCCACTCTGAATCTTATCCAGAATTTTAAGGTGAAAATAATATAATATATAAAATGGCGGTAACAGAGCTGTCCTGGGAATTCACATAGCCATCTGAACTTGTGTCCACTGGTGGGTAATTCTGTCAAGGATAAAAATAGATAAAGACGTTTGACATGCATAGAGTAATCGCAGCTGTCATTTAAAATCCCCAGTAGCAAATTCATAATAGGCGACAGTCTTCACAATCAGAGATGGAGTAAGGTCGCGATTGAATTTTGGTTTGCAGAAATCGCCGGTGTAGAAAAGAGGTGTATACAGTGGGCTTTGACTGAACACCAGGTATCACATGCGTACAGTGGGCTTTGTATAAGACACCAGGTATAAGTTAACCGAGCCCCAACACTTGTGAAGAAATTGATAACCATTGGTTACTAGTCAAACATTGCCATTATAAGGAGTATCATTACGTTTGGGGATTACACTAAGTTTTTTTAAAGGAAGTGATTGTATAATAATAATCAAGTTTATATACTTTGGGAAAAAACTGATAAAACGTAAGTAATAAGTGAATGCATTACGTGGAGTTGCTATTGGTAAAAGTTAATTGATAAATGATAAATAAAAGATGTAATTTAAAGATTTTTATATCCTTGGTATAATCTGAGGAAGATACAAGGATATTTTAGTTTCTAAAAGTGATTAATTTCCAAGGAAGTTTGACAAAGGTAGATCTTAAAAAAATGGATTTTAATAAAACAGAAGGAAGATTCCCTCGTACTTTTTCAAAATTTGTGAATGCTCAATTAAAACTTAAATGGATTATTCAAGAAAATGATATTAACATCGGCATTTTGCAGAGCGCGATCCCTGGCAATTTTACGCGCTCCCTGCTCTATCTGGGAGCGATAAGGGAGCGATCGGGAGCGATAGCTCCCTGAATGCTCCCTTATCGCCCTCGGATAGCTCCCATTCGCTCCCGCCTTCACTCCCGCTCTAGCTCCCTAACGCTCCCACCTTAGCTCCCACTCTAACACGACGCCCGCGGAAGAGAGGAAACGGAGGAGGGGGATGGGGTCCACCGGTGGGTTTATGGAGGGGAGGAGGAGGGCTTTGGGGGTTAAAGCCCTGTTCTCCAACTTCATTATCACTTTGCAAGAGAAGATAAGAGAAGAGAAGAGAGCAGAGGAGAGGAGAAGGTTGCCATCATTGGAGATTGTCACCACCATTGGAGAGCGGGAGCCAAAGAGGTAGGCTCTACAATCTTCCTTGTTGATTTGCTTTGTGTTTGAATTTTGAAAGTTTTTGAACTTTGATTTCTATATTCAATCATGATTCATGAATGATGAATGCTTGGAATATAAATTCTACACTCTATACACTAGAATGCAGTAATGTACATTGTTAAATCTCTAGTTCCTCCCTCATTCTATTGAGGGCAACAGGTTAAATCTCTAGTTCCATCAACCATGATGATGGGTTTATGGTTTATTTTGTTGGTTCCATTTGTTATTTGATGATGGTGATTGGAAACCGGAGGAGGAATGAGGGAGAGGATAAAGAAGTGGGAAGCGACACATACCATGGAGAGGAGGAGGAGGAGGAAGAGGAGGAAGAAAACCGATAGAAAACCAAAGAGGATCCCACACCGTTGTGGAAATATGTCACAAGGCAGGGAGGAGGCAGAGGGGGTGGAACCACCAAATTTGTTTGCCCCCATTGTAAAAAGACATACACAGGTTCATATACCCATGTGAGAAGACATATGTGGGCACATGCCATGTGATGAAAGAAAAATTATAGGAGTCTGTGTTTGCCCACATATGGTATCAAGTTATCAACACAAAGAGCGATCTATAAGAAGGAAGAATTTGAAGCACAAAACATAACAAAACAATCATCGGATGACCATGACCTTTCATGTTCACCAAGAACTGGAAGCAGTGGATTCTCTCCCATGCAGTCACATGGCAAGGCAATATCAGATTTCCTTGATCAAGGTGGTAGGGATGACATGGATTCAAAAGTGTTTCGGTTTCTCTATGCATGTGGCATACCATTCAATGTTCCACGCTCACCCTATTGGCATGAAATGTATCTGCACTGCCCCAGCAGGATACAAGAGCCCCAGGCATGACAAAGCTAGAACTGCGGGGCCTGACAAAGAAAAAGCCAAGATCCAAATGCTTTGGGGCAATTCACAAATGCTTGGAATGGGTATGGGGTATCAATTGTATCAGATGGTTGGACAAATGTGAACGGCAAACCATTGATAAATGTTATTGGTGTCTCTGCTACTGGTGCAGTCTTCCTTTCGACACATGACTACTCTAATAAATTCAAGACCGTCATGAACATTGTAGAACTCCTACTCAAAAACATTGAAGCTATTGGTCCATACAATGTCATCCAAGTCATAACAAATAATGCTGCTAATTGTAAGGCAACAGGAGCAATCATTGAAGATAAATACCCCAACATATTTTGGTCCGGGTTTTTGGTTCACATATTGAACTTTTTGATGCATGACATTATTAAGTTGACGGAAAATGAATACAAATGGATTGGTGAATTGTACAAAAAGGGCAAGCACATGATAAGATTTATTACCAACCATAGCAATGCCCATGGCGTTTTCCGCACTCACTCCAAGTTAGAGCTATTAAAGATAGCAAAGACTAGATTTCCTAGCTATTACCTCACCTTCAGGTGCCTTTTGAAGGTAAGAGAGGCATTGGCTAGCATGGTATCAAGTGAATCATGGCAAGTCTTGAAAGATAGGGCTACATCCACATCAGACAGGCTTGATTTTCAGGATGTGGAAGACACAGTTCTTGATGGTCAATTTTGGGCAAGTGTCAAGTTTGTTTTGCAGTTCACAAAACCCATTTATCACATGATTCGATTTGCAGATACAGATAAGTTGGTAATTGGGGAGGTGTATGAGCAGATGGATAGCATGTTGGGCCAGATTAAAGATATTGTTGAATCGAAGGATCTCAACCTGTATGACCATTTTCACACACATGTGGTCAAAAGGTGGGAACATCTCAACATTCCACTGCATGCCTTAGCATATGTATTAACACCAAAATATTATTCTCCATCTTTGTTGGCCAAACCAGCACCTGAGGGCAGGGTTAGGAGAAAGCCCCACACATATCCAGAGGGACAGGTTGGGTACATGGCTGCTATAGACAAGTTGGTCCCTAATGAAGAGGATTGTGCCTTATTGCGTAGTGAATTAAGCAGATACATCAATGATATTGGTCTGTTTGGTACTTTGCATGCTAGAAAAGATTGAGATAGGGCGCCTCATATTGAATGGTGGAACATGTATGGCTCATCATGCCCATGCTTGCATAAATTGGCAACCAAAGTGCTTTCACAAGTGGTAAACAATTCCTCTGCAGAAAGGTGTTGGAGTACCTATAGCTTCATCCACTCTGCGAAAAGAAACCAATTAAATGAAAATCGGGCAAAAATCTTGGTTTATGTACATTACAACTTGAGGTTGTTGACTCATTACTGTGAGCGGGCCAAAACTAATAGATCATATGTCACTTGGGACAACAATCCAAAGGAGCATAACTTGGAGAATGGAGCCTTAGCTTTAGAGTGCTTAGAGGATGAGCTTGTTGTAGCAGCAGCAGCAACAATGCCACCGCCATCTTCTAACTTGTTTCCAGATGCACCGTCTTTGCCTAGAGGTTCAACTTCACAACCCCCATCTGCATCAGCGAGGGGGAGTCATCCAGGACCAAATCTTGGACGTGGCTCAAGCCGCTCAACATTGGTGGCTACTAGAGATGATAATTCCGCTCCCTTTGTTCATAGACCACGGGAAAAGAAATTAGAAATTTCCCGTGGAAAGAAGAAACATCCATAAAATCTACTTTTTTTGTCTTTTCTTATTTACGGTACTTTCAAGTTTCAAGTTTTTGCACTGTTGAGTCATTGACTATTTTCTATTTATTATGGTATATTTTGTGAACATTACATGGCAATTCAAGTTTGAAGTTTGAAGTTGAACTTTGAAGCTGTAAGGTTGATAACTTGATGTTATGGATAATGGACCTATGTTTGACAAATTCACTACTATATGATTGATGGTTGATAAATGATGTTATGTGGTATTATGGTTTATTTCATGTTTTTATGCTTTCCATAACTAATTCAACATTCTACAACCATTTGTTGGCATGTATGCATCAAAATATATTAAAAATATATATTATTATTTATATAAAAAAACGCTCCCAAATCGAAATCTTTTGAAAATTTCGCTTTTCGCTCCCGCTCCCAAGTAACCTTGGTTGATATCGCCAATCAATTATTAATTCTAGAGACAAGTATAATTGAAAATGAAAACTCTATTGGTGAAAAGAAATATGAAGTTAAGGGTTTACAATTAACAATTGATGATTATAAATTCACATCCAAATTTGATATTACATCTATGTTTGATAAAGACGTTGACATAATTCTCGGTTCAACTTGGCTAGAAACACTAGGTACCTTCATCTTAAATATGGAGAAAAAATTTTAACATGCTCCTATAAGAAGAAGAAAATAACGTTGCAGGACATTACAATGAAGACATGCTCAGAGGTGGCCTCATCAAAAGACCTGAAGGATGTATCAGAAGTGATATTTCAAGATAGCCAGAAGTTAATACAAGGGTTGCAAGATCAACAGAAACAATGTGACAAGGCCATCACTGAAAAAGACGAAGAGATTTCTTGCCTAAGAAATCATAACCAAAAACTACTTGCAAAAATCATAAAGTCCAAGGAGAAGAAGTGGTGTTTTCAAAAGTTAGAACAAGATAATCAAGATCTTGCGAAGGAATTCAACAAGAAGTTATCAAAGAAAGATCAAGAAGCTTCTAGCTTAAGGAACCTTACTCGGAGGTTGCTCGAGCAAATCAAAAGATTAAAAGAGCAGTTAGAAAACCAAGACCTTCAAAACAAAGTTGGACAGTCAGAAGATGATGAAGAACTTTCATGCTTAAAGGTTCATTATCAACATTTACTTGCCCAAATCAATAAGCTAATGAATGACAATATGTTGCTATAAAACAAATTAGAGAACCTGTAAGGAACCCCTAATTGATAAAGAAACAATGATCAAATTCGTTGAAATAAAAAATTCGTTAGAGGTAAAAAACTGAGACATTGGAAAAGGGAACCAATACAGATCCAACTGAAATCTTACCTACCAATAAATCACTAGAAGCATCAAAAGACGAAGGTTTCGAGAACATGACACCAGATACATGTTGAATTTTCTTTAAAATTGTTTAGATATCTTAAAACAATTAGTCACTAGAAGATCACTGAAAGAACAACATGCCCAAAAACATAAGAACACAAGAACACAGAGATTTTCCTCAGGGAAACCACAAGGAAGAAAACCCCGCAAAACTTCCTCAATATAGAACTCAACCAGTGCAGTGTAAAACTCATACAACAACTTCCTCCTTTCTGGTGTGCTGCCACTTCTCTCTCTTGCGAAGAACAGCTTGAGTGAGTGAGTACAAATGAAGGGAGGTGCCTCCTATTTATATTCTTCTGTTGACTTGACCTCTAACTTAGTGGAGCCGACTTCACTAGCTGTCAGGGCCGACTTGTCCAACTGGACATTACAAATAGCATTTATTATAATGACACTTGGGCACTAATGCCCCGACTTACATCCGAAGATTTACATTGCTTCTTTTAATGACTTTGACAAGACCAAACTCATCTCCCTAAGGAGGAATACAATACTACTTGGAATATCTTTTGAAGTTACAACAAATTAACACTCCCTCTTAACTAGGAAGGTATTCAACATCTCCTACTACAACTGTACAACTATCTAGTGAGACTCTATATGTCATAGGAAGTTTTGGAACATTTGTCTAACATCTTCATCATCGATCTCAACTGCAACATCTTTTGTAATCTTCATCTTCTGTATCTTTTTCTTGTAATCTTCATCTTTCATACATTCTCAAACATCTTCTATTTGTCTTTGCCATCTTCTGGATCTTCTTCTTGTAATCTTTGTCTTTCGTACAATTTCGATCATCTTTTATTTGTCTTCTACTTGAATCAACTTTTGGACCTTCTTCTGTAACATCAGTATGTGAATACTGAATCTTCTTTTGTCACGTCAGTATGTGAATACTGAATCTTCTTCTTGCCACATCAGTATGTGAATACTGAATCTTCTTCTTGAAAAATTAGTATGTGAATACTGAATCATCTTTTGTCACATCAATATGTGAATACTGAATCTTCTTCGTTACTATTATCTAAACTGTGTAAGGATATTGACAATATCAACAATCATCATCAGCTTGTTAGTGCTAGAGACTCAACCATAACTCATGCTAGAGCATTATCTGCATAATCAGCATAGAGATGTTGGAACATCAATATCATCATCAGTATAAGAATACTGAAGTAATATGTAACTATAATCATCAGTGTATCATTACTGATACAGACTCAATCAATCATTGATCAAGAAGCAAACAGACATCTCAATAATAACAGCATAATAATTATTGACAACCGTCATCATATCAAACAATCGTCAAGCATGACATCAATCATCAACATCTTAATAGTATGTCAATACTGCATCAATCATCAAGTCTTTCAGTAATCAACAATCATCAACTACTAACAGTATCTGCAACAATCATCAGCCATCTCATCTGTCATCACTAGTATAGTAATACTGTAACAACCATCAAGCTTTTCAGCAATCATCAACAACTAACAGTATAGCAATACTGTAACAACCATCAAGCATCTCAGCAGTCATCAACAATCAGTATAGCAATATTGAAACATCTATCAAGCTTTTCAGTAGTCATCAACAATCAACAGTATAGCAATATTGAGGATACATCTTGCCCTTCATCTTCTTCGGAGCAGCATCACGGTGAGTTATCTAGTAGATCCATCCGGGCATTTTGTCTAACTTACTAACTCTTTCGAGCCAAACAAGCCTAGTTAGACAAATGGATCTCCCTGGAGACCAAACAAGCCCTGTCTGGCTTACTAACCCTTTTGGGCCAAACAAGCCTAGCCAGACATACTAATCCCCCTAGGATCGACAAGTCTTTAGTCTGGCTTACTAACCCTTTCAGGCCAAACAAGCCTAGCCAGACGCACCCTCCCCTAGACTGACCTACTCACCACTGCATCCAACATCTGCTGTCACTCCCTCTTTCGAGAGAGGTCCTTTCGAACCAGACCAAGCTTGTCTCGAAAGTATTCAAACTTTACACGAGCCAGAGGCTTAGTCAACATATCTGCTACTTGTTCCTCAGTGGGAACATATTTGAGCTTTACAGCTCCCTTCTGCACCGTATCTCGTATGAAATGATATTTGATCTCAATGTGTTTCGACTTGTCATGAAATATGGGATTCTCTGTCATCTTAATACAACTTTGATTATCACAACGGATATCAGTGGCATCTATCTCTGCATCAAATAATCCTGACAACATCTTTCGAAGCCATACTGCTTCACTGCAAGTTAAGCATGTTGCAATGTATTCTACCTCTGTTGTACTAAGTGCAATACTGGTCTGCTTTCTACTGAACCAAGAGATCACGCCAGATCCCAAACTGAAACAGCATCCTGATGTACTTTTCCTATCTTTGGCACTTCCACCCCAATTTGAGTCTACATATCCATGCAACTTGATCTCTCCACTGGATGTATATCTGAGCCCATAATCTAAAGTTCCCTTTAGATACCTCGTCACATGTTTTGCACCAATTAGATGAATATGATTAGGATTCACCATGTATTGACTTAAGGTGTTTACTGCAAAACATATATCAGGTCTAGTATTGGTGAGGTACATCAACGAACCAATGATCTGTCTATATAGTGTGGCATCAACAGCTTCTGAGGTGTCATCATTCAATAGCTTCAAACTAGTAGTCATCGGAGTAGTCATAGCCTTACAATCTAGCATTCCAAATCTTTTCAAGATTTCAACAATATACTTTCCTTGATTTAGAAAAATCTCATCTGAGTGTTGCCATACTTCAAGACCTAGAAAGTAGTGCATCATTCCAAGGTCTTTCATTTCGAATTCTACAGCAAGCCTCTTATTACATTCGATAATTAACTTATCTTCTCTCATCAAAAACAGATCATCTACATATAATAACAAGATTAAAACTCCATCTTCATCAACTCTGTAGTAAAGGTTGGAGTCTGCTTTACTCTTAGTAAAGCCTAAGCTCATTAGGAATCCATCGATCCTTCCATACCATGCTCTGGGTGCTTGCTTTAATCCATACAATGCTTTCTTTAGTCGACATACATGAGTATTCTTATCGTTTATCTCGAATCCTTACGGTTGTTCGATATAAACTTCTTCCTCAATTACTCCATTTAGGAATGTCATCTTTACGTCCATTTGATGTAGCTTCCATTTCATGTTGGAGGCCAAAGCAAGAACAGTTCTTATAGAGGTGTATCTAGCTACTGGAGCAAAAGTCTCTTCATAATCAATTCCCTCTTTCTGAGAGAATCCTCAGGCTACAAATCTGGCCTTATATTTTTCTATACTTCCATCTATTTAGTGTTTGGTTTTGAATATCCATTTAGAGGATACCACTGACTTGTCCTTTGGTCTAGGTACTATTTCCCACATATCATTCTTCATAATAGATTGGTATTCTTCGACCATTGCATCAGCCCACTCTCTTTGTTTTATTGCTTCTTCAAAACAAGTTGGTTCTTTATCAACTAGATCACTCATCAAAGCCATGTAACTAGGCTATGACTTTGGCTTCTTTCTTTCTCGGATGGCTCCTTCGGGAGCACCAAGTCTTTTTGCTTCTTCAATTGCTTCACGAGCCCAGGCAGGTTTTCTCTTTCAAGAAATTAGTTCACTTGGCAAATCTTTAGGTAGCTGAGGTTCAGTCATATCATGCTCTTCAGGTATCGGGTCTTCTTCTTCAACTTTGACTTCTTTAGGACTTTCAATGGTTTTGGGAGTTTCATGCTCCTCTTCATCTTCCTTGTCTTTTCTTGATTTCTTGAAGGCTGAATCTTCATCAAATGTAACATCTCTGCTGAGTTCAATTCGACGGTACCCAGGGATATATATTCGGTAGGCTTTTGACCGTTCACTATATCCTACGAACAATCCTTTCTTTCTTGAAAGATCTAATTTTGATCTTTTCTCCTTGGGAATATGAATGTACACAGGACAACCAAAAATCTTTAGATGACTTACCTCTGGTCTTTCACCGGAGAACATTTCTTCTAGAGTTTTATTCCCAAGAGCACTATGAGAGATTCAATTTTGAACATATATTGTTGTCCTTGTTGCTTCTGCCCATAGGTACATTGGGAGATCTTAATCATGTATCATAGCTTTCACAGCGTCCATGATGGATCTGTTCTTTCTTTCTGCCACACCATTTTGTTGTGGATTGTAGGGAATGGTGAGCTCCCTCTTAATTCCGACCTCTTTACAGAAATCATTGAATTCATTTGAAGTAAACTCTCCTCCATTGTCTAATCTTAGAATCTTGATTTTCTTTTCTAAAAGGTTTTCTACTAGGGCTTTAAACTCTTTGAATCTTTTAAACACTTCATCCTTCTTTTTCAAGAAGTATATCCAAGTCTTTCTGGAGTAGTCATCAATGAAGGAGGCATAGTAAGAGTACCCACTTAATGAAGTGGTTTGCATTGGCCCACATATATCTGAGTGAACAATATCTAGGATCCCTTTTGCCTTACTATTACTTTTCGGAAAAGGATTCTTAGTATTCTTCCCTTGTGCACATCCCTTGCACACTCCTTCATGTTTTATCTAAATTTCTGGTAAACCAGTTACCACCTTGCTTACAATTGGAATAGCCTTGTAGTGAACATGAGCAAGCCTTCTGTGCCATAGCTCACTTGGATTGATGGTACTGGTTGTTAATGTAGAATTTGTATGTCCCTTTAGTTTGTAGAGACCTCCTTCTTCAACTCCAATCTCTACTGCATCATTGATAGTTTTGCCTTTGGTCCACATGAGAACTTTTCCATCTATAAAGGCAACTCTAAAGCTTTTCTTGTCTAAGGCTGAAATGGAGAGAAGATTCTTCTTTAGTCCTGGGACATATACGACATCCTTCATCTTCATAGGCTTTCCGGAATCTAATTTATAAGATGCTTCTCCTAACCCTTTAATTGGATGTTGGGAATCATCTCCAAGCATTACTTTGTGTGGAGATTCCTTTTGTTCAAGGCATGAGAGTGACTCCTTGAAACTAGTCATGTGCTTGGAGGCACCACTATCAATTAGCCATGTATCATTTCCTGGTGAGATTGATCTAGTTAGGGTAGAGATCAAAACATACTCTTCCCTGGAATCTTCATTCTTTGTTTCCTCTTCTTCTTCTTGATCACTGTCTTCAACAGCATGTGCTTGAAACCTTCTCATCTTCTTGAGTCTTTTTGCTTCCATGGGATAGTTAATTGCAATGTGTCCTAACTTGTGACAGTTGAAGCATTCAAAGCTTGAGAAATCTCTCTTGGGTCTTTTAAACCCTCGAGTCTTAGGAGGATGGTCATGACTCTTTCTTTTGCCTTTGGTATGGACAGTTAAGGCTTGATCCTCATTGTCATTTAGCTTTTCTTCTCTGGCTACTATCCTCTCTTCTTCTTGGACACATTCTTCCCATAACTTTTAGAATTTGGTTAGTTTCCTCCTTAAACAAATTCCTCGGATGAAAGCTTCCCAATCTCTTGGAAGGCCATTCAAAGTTGTCAGTACAACTTCTTCTTCTTCAACCATGTCACCGATGGCCTCTAATTGATCTTTGATTTGAGCTACTCTTGTAAAGTAAGATTGCATAGTTTCTGACTTCTGAGCTCTTACACTTTTGAGTTGATTCCTCAAGGTCATCTTTCTATTAATGTTCCTTCCTTCAAATAGTCCTGATAGGGCATCAACCATTTCTTTTGGAGTCTCCATGGATGATACCTAAGGGATCATGTTATCTTTGATTGAATCGGCTATGATTGTTTTGGCTATGATCATATCCTTCTTGTGCTTGGTTTTAGCTTCAACTTCTTCTAGTTCTTTCACTTCCTCTTTCACAAATTTGTCTAGATCATTTTCTTGGAGGATGAGCATGATTATGTACTTCCATGCTCTGAGGTTTTCAGCCCCTTCAAGCTTAACATCTAGCTAGGTATTCTTTGTCATCTTAAAGAAACTGAGAACCTCAAATGGAAATAAATAGAAGAATACTTACTTGCAAAAAATAGCACCTGATTCTGAGGTCCTAGGGTTTGGAGTAGAAACCCTAATTTTGCAACTGGGATCCCAGGTGGAGTTGAATGGTGGAAAAGATGCGCCCTCTTGAGGCGAGGTAGACTGTATCTTCCTTTTTCTGATTGATGATGAAACCCTGGAAAACTTGAAACCCTAGTTTGTCCCAGCAACTATAACAGGTCCAAAATTGAAAATTCTTAGATTTCAATTTTGTCACCACATAAAGATGCGCCCTTCAGAGGCGAGTTGGAGGAGCCCTCTTTTCTGGTTGATCTGTCGAGGGATTTGTTAAGAACAACAAACGCTAGTTGTGTAGTGTCTCCTTTCAGGTTGGCTTTGATACCATGTTGAATTTTCTTTAAAACTGTTTAGATGACATCTTAAAACAATTAGCCACTAGAAGATCACTGAAAGAACAACATGCACAAAAACATAAGAACACAAGAACACAGAGATTTTCCTCAGGGAAACCACAAGGGAGAAAACCCCGCAAAACTTCCTCAGTATAGAACTCAACCAGTGCAGTGTAAAACTCAGACAACAGCTTCCTTTTTCTTTCTGGTGCGCTACCACTTTTCTCTCTTGCTAAGAACAGCTTGAGTGAGTGAGTACAAATGAAGGGAGGCGTGAGTACAAATGAAGGGAGGCGCCTCCTATTTATATTCTTCCGTTGACTTGACCTCTAACTTAGTGGGGCCGACTTCACTAGCTGTCAGGGCCGACTTGTCCAACTGGACATTACAAATAGCATTTATTATAATGACACTTGGGCACTAATGACCCGACTTACATCCGGAGATTTACATTGCTTCTTTTAATGACTTTGACAAGACCAAACTCATCTCCCTAAGGAGGAATACAATACTACTTGGAATATCTTCCGAAGTTACAATAAATTAACAATACAAGCATACCTTGCCGTCATCCTAATTATATAGGTCATCAACGAACTAATTGAAGACAAAATCAATATGCAAAGCTAAGTAGATATCCCACTTTGTTGACAAGAAGGTCAAGTATGGAATCCTATCGTCCTCCAAATCATAGAAATCAGTACCAAACAAAACCACAAGAGATTGAATTAGGGTGGTCTAACCCTTACACAATTCAACAACTCTACTCATCGCTTAGAAGATCATATCGCCTTATGTCCTTGACACTAATGAACATAAGAATGAAGAATCCTGAGAAGGCATTACAAGCCAGAACGAAGACATGACGTTTGTATGCTTTGAGGACAAAGCATTTTTAAAGGGGAAGGCAATGTAACAAACATAGTAACAATAAATAATAATGATGATGATGATGATAATAATAATAATAATAATAATAATTACTAATTAATGATCAATGAAATGACACATCTTATCTAAAAGACTTGACCTATTGAAAGAACATGACATACCATTGTGACCAATCAATGCTATAAGCACATTGTCACATGGTCATTGTATATCATCATCTCATATTTTATTCACTATTTATATATTTTCCTGTATGGATTATACCTTGTTGTCCCACTTAAATTGGATATTCAACCATTGAATTATTGAACGACTATGTAATGAACATAATATTTATGTAAACATCAATTCATAAAATAGTAACAATAACAATAATAGTAAATATAATACTAATTAAATAATTAATGAAGTGTCACATCATAATGAAGGGACGTGACCCATCAACCTCGTGACCTGCCAATGTGTACATATACTGACATGTAGGTCATTGTACTATATCATTCATCATTCATTTTAATATATATTTATTGTCTTCTATGGGTTACTATTATCATGAAGCATAGTCCTCAATTTTTTGGGAAATTGGACTTTCTCCTGGGCATCGACACCAAAAATGTTACCTCGCCAACGAGAATATATAATGAAATTCCAAAGGAAGCAACGCTAGCCAAAGGGGAACTCAAGAGGGGAGGCCAATGTCACTACACCAACCCTAATTGCACTTTTGTTTGGCACTTCTCCAACTCAAGGGAGGGATTCACTAAGATAGGATCACTAGGGCTATATACAATGGAGTACAAGGTGATGTGAAGAGTAGCCCTAGCAAAATGTTTTTTTTGTAGTATAGGAAATAAAATCAGTGATGGGAGGACAAAAGAGATCACTCCAAGGACTAATGCCAATCCAACTAAGAGGACCTTGCTTAATATGTCACCAAGAAAGTAGAATTAGATGAGCTAACCCAAACCCTACTTGATGAAGGTGAAGGTGAACTAGGCTTTGCAAAGGAGTCAAATGAAGAATCCCCTTCCTTTCAAGCTTTAGGGATTGCACTCTATAAATAATGACATAAGGTTGCACGCTCTGAACCAAGGAAAGATATAACACATAACTCCCATATAAATAAACATGCAAAGAAATGATGATATAGAGATTAACGTAAAACCCCTTCCTCCAATGACGTAGTAATACCCTTTCAATGGCCCAATGAAAGCATAGAAATGACAATGTAAACACCCAATACAACTTACAACCATGAAGCTCCAAGCAAGATCAAAGCACCACACATGAACTAGAAGGGAACCCTTACAACAAGATTTGCTCCAAGAAAATATGTATCAATTAAACTCGAGAAAGAGAACTCCAAAAATCCAACCATGAAGAATGAATGAGAGGATAAACCCTTATATAAGTTTCAATCCTTCTCTTCACAATAATAAACAAGTAATAAAACTCGAGATCTAGCCTAGGATTGAGTAAACAAATCCAAAACTCCAACTAATAACCAATAATAATACATGACAGAGGTGGTCAATGCCACATGTACAATATCCAAAATAAGAAAGGCCCAAGAGTGGGGTGCATCCATCAAATGAGTGTAGATAACAAGTAGAAACCCCAAGCATAGCCTCCAAAGGTAACACTCCAAAAAAGGGCCTCAAAAGGTGGAGTGCTTCCTCAAATAAGGTGAACCCTTTCCATGAAAAGGCTCCAAAAGGCACACGAAACAAAAATACAATGTGGCGCTTTAAATGAGGATTCTAGAATTTCTAACATCGTCTCAAAATTTATCACAATTTTCTATTATAACAACTTTTCACAAATCACACGACAACTCTACATCTAATGGCATTGAGATGACACAATTTCAGGCACTCTATCAATAGATAATTGCTCCTAAAGCTAGGATGCCCCTCCAAAAACATCCCACCAAAAATGGCGTAGATGAGGGTGGGCACTCATGAAGGAAGACAAACAAATGTGTAGAACAATCCATCGATCAAGTAAATCCCTACGTGCTTAATTTCATCAAAGTAGGGAATAAATGTCCACATATCAACTAACCCAACCTCCATGCCAACTCACCAAGCCATGAACCAAAGAGACTATCAATCCATGATAGAAGCATCAAACCAAGGAGAAAGTTTTGACAATGAACAACCATCACCATGAAGGAGGGAACGACCCCCTTAAAGACCCAAAGGATGTCAACACATGTGCCAAAGATGATGAAAGAGGGTGCTCAACCAAAAATGGTACCCAACTATGTTGCATTGGTTTTGGAGACTGGGAAACATCGATGACAAAGATACGCATCTCTGAGATGGCTAGAGTGCACCACTAATTTTTTTAGGGGACAGGAATAGTAGATATAAGTTAAAATTCAACATAAACATTTGTAGTTGCTTGTAAGCACAATAGTCTATACTATATAGTATTATGCACAGCCCTTACACTTGCTAGTTCTAAAAAGGCAAAGGCAAATAAGAAAAGCCCTAAGTGACATTTCATTATTGGCACTTGGACATGAGCAAAATGCAATTTAGCTTTAGGAAACTTAAGTGTAACAGTTTTCACTTTGCAATAAGGTCCATGAATGGTCTATAAGAAGAATGCTCGTCTCTATAACAACCTTTCTTCCTTGTTTTTCTTGTTTATGATGATTATGTTAAAAGGCATTCCCTTCTCAATAGGTTCTGCAGATTTTTACAACTATGTTGAAAATCACTACAAAACACTTTGGGATATACATAATTGCATTCTGTAAAGAGATAAGATTCATGTTTCAAATTAAGAAGGATATTGAATAAGACTTTATTCAAACGTTTAATAACCAATCCAAGTCTTTACCTTCCAATTGTTTTCAAAATGCTTGAGGTTATGATGGGGGAAGAGTTGGACTTGGGCCTGGACACCGATTTACAATATGTAAAAGCTAAGATGACCCTAAAAATGAGAAGAACAAGAGCAATATCAAGAAGGATCGTACCTTTGAGGTTTGCATTTCTTGGTTTGTTGACATGGAGGCTTTGCTGCTTTTAATGTTGTTGCTGAAAAGACAATAGTCAAACTAGCAGAAACCCAAATTAAAAGCCATCATACAAAACCTATAATTTGAGCTTCAACTTGCACAAATTCAGATTTAGATTCAAAATAATACGAAAAATATGAATGGGTTAAATGATCATATTGTGCAATCATCAATGTCCATTGTCAAAACTAAAAATACATGCTCGGAAAATCTTCAAAATATGCCCAAGACATCTCTGAAATCTACTTGGAACGTCCCCGAAATCTGCCTGTAATGTCCCTAAATTTTCTTGATATTTGGGTACGGCCAACAAATCCCTAAGTCCCTGATGAAGCCCCTGACAAATTAGGGACATTTCCTAGGAGTCCTCAAGTCCCAGAAATGCGTGGACAACAGGTATGGAGCTTTTTTGGGAGGGATGCATCCCCATGCAACATAAGTACCCATTAGTGTTATGAAGCCATCAACGTGATAAAAAGCAAAAGTGCTAGAGAGGATAAAGGCCTCCTCATCATCAAACAAGTCCCACAAGAGAGACATTGTATGGAAAAGAGAGGCATTATATGGAAAATCACCAACAAAGGGACCTCAAATGCAATCCATCCGTCATGGGCTAGAGCACTCCACTAAGATAGGCCTTCAAAGGCCACCATAGCAATATCGACCATATCCCATCATGAACACCCATTTGTTAGTGCATCATGAACACTATGGCATCATCTATCATGAAGGAACATAGGTCATCCCAAAGCTCCATCAACTTGTAACGCCTGCTGAAAATGTGATAAAATTCACATGTGGACACCAAGCAAAATGGGGGTTAACTGGGGGTATGGAGCTTTTTGGGGAGGGATGCATCCCCATGCAACATAAGTACCCAGTAGTGTTATGAATTCAACAAGATGAAAAGCAAGAGTGCTAGAGAGAAGAAAGGCTTCCACATCATCAAACAAGTGCCACAAGAGAGGCATTATATAGAAAATCACCAACAAAGGGGCCTCAAATGCAATCCATACGTCATAAGCTAGAGCACTCCACTAAGATAGGCCTTCAAAGACCACCATAGCAATATCAACCATATCCCATCATGAACATCCATATGTTAGCGCATCATGAACACTAGGGCATCATCTATCATGCAGGAACATAGGCCATCCCAAAGCTCCATCAACTTGTAACCCCTACTGAAAATGTGATAAAAATCACATGGGCACCCAACCCAAATGGGGGTTAACAGGGGGTATCGATTCCGCCAAAGTCGCCCAATACTTGCAACTAACCCCACCTGCTTTCACAAACACAAGCACGATCACATATGTTAGTGCATCATCAATAGCAATATCAACCATATCCCACCATGAACATCCATATGTTAGCGCATCATTTATCATGAAGGAACATAGGCCATCCTAATTGCTGAAAATGTGATAAAAAACACATGTGGACACCCATGCAAAATGGGGGCTAACAGGGAATATCTATTCTGCCAAGGTTGCCCAAGACTTGCACCTAGCCCCTTCTGCTTTCACAAGCACAAGCACGATCACAAACAAAAAACATGTCATTTGATAGACTTGAGCCCTAGTGGGGCAATAACAATGCCCCGCTTCACTGACCCAGCAAGCCATCATTGATAATTTAATAACATTTTTAGCCACTGACAAGGTTAAAATCAACAAGGCCTCCTTATCTCTACTCTCATATTTTCTAAGTACATCTGCTTCAGCAGTTTTTTGTTCAATCCCAGTCACCAACACCCCAAAAGATAAAATATTTTCCATTACTACCGACCATGAGGCATAATTTTTGCAATCCAGATTCTGAGAGTTTGATGCTGTATAATTTTGGCCTCAGATCTTTACAGCACTATAAACCCTTAGTTTCTAAGGTCTGATAAACCTCAGCCTACAATCCACCCTCTTTTCTAAGTTTGGCAGCTGTATTTTTAACACACTGTACTCTTTTATGGACTGCAAAATAAGTAGTTTTACAGGTACCTATGAGGTGCATGTCACACCTCGATCTCCTCTTGTTTGTCTTCATCTATGAACCTCTGGAATAATGTCTACAGTCTGCAAATTCCTATCTGAACTACTACATATGTATGTAATCACCTCAGCGTACATCTGCAATTTCTGGAAGCCGCATCTGCGATATCTTCATTCTCTTTCTGTCAATAACTGGAATATTCAACTTCACAATGGTTTTGAATTTTCTGTCCGTCGTGTAATTCTAGTTGATGTTAGTCTAATCCGATCTCATTTTGGTCTTTGTGGGCATTGTTACCAACTTTTCTGTACCATAGTTGGGTTACCTGAGGAGCCGCCAATTGACAGACTTGTTCAAAGTCTGACTCCAGTGTATCAGTTGATCCGTCTGC
>LPNX010974235.1:580897-591846 GCA_001517045.1 Pseudotsuga menziesii
CATCATTCTGTTTGTCCCTTGTCATCATTGATGGGCATTTGCAAGTACAGTTGGTTATGGGCATCACAAACTCTGTTGGAAACATAGTTTGTTGTCTCGGTTAGATTGTCTCCACTCTTCTGCAAATGGATGTTACAACTGAGCATCAAAAATTCAATGAACATAGTTCATGAACCGGAAAATAAATATTATTCACATCTACGCATCATTTTCTGGGACATATTGTCCTGTTGTTTTATCGACTAATATTGTTGGTTGTCTCTTCTAATTCTATAAGTTTATTGGTTGTCATGGGTGTCTGCCCATCATGCTAGGTCTCGTCTGGTTGGGTATCTTGTCTGTATGACATCTAATATACTCCTCCCTTCAAGATACTCCTACCTTCAAGTCTACTGTCTATCGAATGTCTCAATCTATTGTTGTTATCTTCTCTTTATGTATCTGCCTTCGACATCTCAATCTACCTTCAACAAACTTTGTAACTATCCTTGCAAATGTTCTTAATAAACCAAAACTTTATCAGATTTGTATTTGTTTTTCTCCCATTTTCTTTCCACTTACACCTTCTCACAACCTCTCCCATTCAAGCATTGTTTCTCTCCCTTGCTGATCCTTCATCACATGACCTCTTGTACATGTCAAGGCTCCTAGGACCCCGACTTGTTGATCTACCTTGGTCTCCTCTTCCAATATTTGACACAGATCTGCTTGAATCTCCAATTGCATAACCTCCAGACCTCTTAATGCCTGGATACCATGTTGAAGTTTGAACAAACAGATTGCAAACAAGAAACTGTACAGTATGTGTTGTATATTTTATTAAATAAGAAAACTTTTAAAACATGACTTCAGACATAACAACATAACTCCCAAAAGTATGGGAGTATGTCTGAATGACTTTATTAATTCAGTTAGTACCTGCACTGACTTTATTAATTAGTCTAAATGCTAACTTCTAAGTCTATATGCAAACATAAGTTAACAGTGGTTATTAATCTCTATCAGAAATTAGGAACTCCCAAGAAAGTGAAATATTTTATCGTGACTATGGTGATGAGAGAGAAACCTTGCTCCTTTTAGAAATTGCAGCAAAGGATATTCCAGAAATGTATAGGGTGGTAACACACTTGCTGCAGAAAGAGTTAAACTGAGCATGTACTTTCAGGAAGACTTAAAAGTCCTGCAGCAGACTGAGAAACTTGTGACAAGCAACCAACAGCTGCTTTAGAAGCAGAACAATCAAGTAAAATGGTTGAGGCTTAATTGTGTGTTAAAGTCTAAGGGAACTGTGACAATGCAAGGGATAAACGCAATTTGGGATAAGCACAGGGCTATATGCGCCAATTTCTTCCCTGAACCTCAGGAATCCAAGGATCTATATGTATCATAGCTATGGTTGCTTGGCCAGATTGGCAACCCTAATTTTTGGAAGATGCCCTAACATTTTAGGGCATCTCTTGATCTTGTGATAGCCAAACAAATTGGTGGTCTCAGGTTTTGGTTTGCATGCAGTGAAGACCTGACATAAATACTTACTAGAAATTTATTTTCCCTTTAAATTTTTAACAAATGCAAAATGCTTACAGTGAACCAATGTGGAATGTCTACATAATGTGAAGACTAAGAAAATAACTTCAAGTTCAAAGTAATAAGCTAGATGTTCATGCTGAGATCCATACGCCTTTTTTGAGAAAAGATGATAGCATAAAAAAATAGATAGTCGGTTAGAGAAATTTAATGGAATCTTTAAATTTGTACCATGATATTATGGCCCTGGCCATCGATTAATATTGTCTCATGTAAACTGCTTCATGGAAAACTCCACTACTCGTAATAATAATTTGGTATTTATTATTACATGTTTCAAACAACTAATTAAGTATATTTATTCATGGATGAATAGGAAATAGACGTCGGCAATTTATCTATAAACTATAGGGGGGTATTGAGTTGGTCTAATATCTATATTGTATTAAAATTTTAAAACAACCCTAAACACATTTACAAATGTGTCTATATGCATAGAGATGGGGAATATATTGCATAAACATGTGCTAAATTTGTTATTAGGCCTAACAAATATGCTGTATATGATTTATGATCAAGCTTATTCTATGATTTATTAAGCATGTTCTGCAAAAGTGTCAGCACTTAAAACATTCTGGTATGTGTTTTGATATTGGAAAATTAGCATTTTACAAGAGGGTACAGATCTGAAAAGCATTACCTGCAGGTGGAAACAAAAACAATGGCAGATCTGATGTCCTTATCTTCCATGGTTGAAACAATGTGCTTGAGATAAACATCCTTCACATTTTCAGGAACAAAAACATATTGCTGCTTCAATGACTCAACTGTCTTGAATCCCTCATATGCTTCATAAAAGTACGCTTTGTCTCCAGATAAATCATGCAAGGCTCTTAAATCACCAGTCATCGTCGCTGAAAATAGAAGGGTTTGACGTTCAGTGGGCAAACACTGAAATACTACCTTCAGTTCTTCCTCAAAACCCACATCCAGTAAACGATCTGCTTCATCTAAAACAAGAAACTGCACGACTACAGTTCAGCGGAAAAATAGGCATAATTCCAAAGCCAGTAAGCAAATAATGAAGAAAGAACAAACTATTCATAAAATCACTTAACAAGTTAACACACACACCACAAATCCAAGATATTATCTTAATTTTATACCAGTGCATTCTAGGAGAAATCAAATGTTTCAGTTACACTCATACATTCCAAATAGTTTTTTATTGATATTGAAGATGTAGTATATTTACATCCACGCTATACACCAATATGCACTCATAGAATTAACCTACAGCTAAAATAGAAAGACCAGAAACACCAATCAAAATTTCATATCTGCATAAACACAACTGCTGAATGAGCAAACTCTAGAGTGTGGGCACCGCATATCAGAAGATGAGATCAACCCTGCAAACAGATCAAGACTAGATCTAATAAATCAGCAGCATGAAAACAGTGGACAACAAACAGAAGTTTGGAACAGAAATCACTATCTTCTCATTCACATAATAGAAAAGTTATAATACTGTCCTCAGCCTTCAGGACTCTTTTGGAGAATCACTCTACTCAAATTGGTGTCAAGCTGGGGTGTCCCCTATCCCCTACTTTATTTAAGATCTACATCAATGAGCTGGAGTCCTTCCTACAAGAGCACATTCAGGATGGGAATGGATGCCTTCTCCACCAGGTCTTGATCTTTATCCTTCTCTTCGTTGATGATGTGGTCTTCTTGGCCTCATCTCTGGAGGGGTTGCAGAGACAGCTAGATGCCCTGGCCCTCTTCTATGATCTTCGTCAGTTGACGGTCAAGCTGGGCAAAACCAAGGTCATGATCTTCAATGGGGTAAAGAAGCTTCTTACTAATCTTCATTTTTTCTTTTGAAGGGAGGAGATCAAGATTACCAGCACCTATACCTTATTGGGGGTCCAGTTCTCAAAACCTCATTTCAGTCTACGACATGCCCTTCAACCCAAAGTCAACAAAGGATACAGATCCTTAGCCCTTCTCGAGAGACGGTGCTTCAGACACCATTTTAAAGACATCTCGACCAAGATGTCTCTCATGGACACTCTCATCAAAGCCACAGTCCTCTATGGCTCAAAGGTTTGGGAGCCTTGCCTTCTAGATTTTGATTGGGCCTCAGCAAAGAGAGTGTGGACACTACTCCCCCGTCATATCATCAGATGCAAGCAAACAATACCTCAACCCGTCATACTTGTGGAGTTTAATGTCAAGGCCCTTTTGGCTTGAGACTGTGTTCAATCTTGTCTCGCTCTTTCAAAGCCTTTGGAGCTTCCCTGACTCGACAAAGGGGCAAGATCAATAACCATATTTGTCCTATCTCTCATCGGATTCCATTGTCACCACTAATCCTTCAAGCCGCACTAGGTGTCAATATGTGGGGCTTGCAAATCTTTTAGGGTCTATTGGTATTACAATGGACCAACTTTCTAGGTTTAGGTACTCCCTAGACACACTCGATTGCCTCTTGCCTACCAGACAAGATTTGAATAGAATCACCCGAGAAGACATTTTCAAGCAGTTTGTGTAGGTCACTTGGGTCAACCCTCAAGGCGGGTTATGTCCAAAGATGGCCTTTTACGCTGAGAACTTTATGGATTTGAGGGAAATTCTCATTGTTCAACCCCATTACACACTCCACCATTGGATGCACATTCTTCGTAATCCCCTAGGCCAATTCAGTGTGGGCTCTCATCATCTCAGTGTGGAGATGAATCATTAGATCAACCATTCAGACAAGATATGCCAAGCATGCCACCTTAAAGAGATTGAACCCAAGGAGCACCTCATCTTTCATTGTCTTATCTACTACGAGATTCGTGGGTAGTTCCACCCTCTTTTTTGAGACCTTCTTCACACGAACCTCCCAATCTTGTCTAGTTTCTTCATTTATCCCAATCAAAGATGTCTGGTTGTATATTTACAAGAGGCCCTCCATCTTTGCTCCCTCATCCCTCAACGACATTTGCAGTCTAGATCAACCCCCACTCAATGGATTACTTCCTTCTTTCTAGTGCTCCCGTCTTGCAAGGGCACCAAGAGATAGACGGATGATAGTATTGCTTCTAACTGCAAATCAATTAGGACACAGAGGTCTACCTCCACTACCTTCACTTCTACCAAACACCAGTGGTGCAACTAGTCTTGGCCCCATCCCAGGGTCAAACAACTGCATTCAAGGTACAGCCACAGCGCCACACAACCCATTATAGCTCCTCTTCTCGTTCTTCCTCTAGACAGAGTACCATTTTGAAATTCCTTCATTCGGCCTTGAATGGTAGGAAAGATGCTTCCAGTGCACCATGGCATATTTACCACTTCAATACTATATGTGTTAGATCCACTATCTACGTACATTTCTCTTCTGAATCGTCTCTCCATCTTTGGAGCTAGCTCTTTTTGTTTCTTCAGTTAGAGTCATACTTCTTACTTTTTTATAGGAGTCACCTTAGCGCTCCCACTTTGTATCGACGTCATGATACCACATAGTCCCATTGACCTAACTTTATGGTCATTTGTTGGACATTAATAAAATTATCTTATCTTATCTTACCTTATCTTACCTTATCTATATACAAGCCTAACTAGTGTTCCCTCACTAAGTCAAACTTGACAAGAGTGGGAAGAATGATTACAAAAGTAATGGTTAATAATATCCTTCATGAAAGGAATCATCTGCCACATGTGGCAAGAAAGATGTGACAGAGTGAGTGCTAAAGATAGTGCAGCTGCCAGAGCCATTCTTTGAGAGGATGGCACCCTAGTGAGTTAACTAGGTTTCTGAGTCAGTTAACCACGCAGAGTAAGTCCCTAGCATGTACCCCTAGGGCCCCCAAGAGTCTCCGGGGGTTCTTGGTCTGGGACCAAGCAGGTTGATGCCATGGGAAAGTCCCTAGCATGTGGCTAGGGCCCCTATCTGTCTCTAGGGTATTCTGGTCAGGGACCAAATAGTGCTTGGTCATAAGTACCAAGCAGATCCTGCAGACTGAGACAGAGACATCCTGGTATGGGACAAGGCAGATTCTTGTTCTAGGGCCAAGCAGGTCCTGCAGGTAGAGTCCTGCTCCATCAATTGTGGGGAGGCATCGTGGGTGGACCACATCACATTTAATAGGCATGCTTTTTAAATTTTCTGGATCTAGGAGGCAACCACTGTTGCAAGAACTACCCCCTAATCTATAGGAACATCAATAATGATCTCCTATAGGGGATCCTTCACACTGTCCACATATCCATTTCCTACAACAAGAAATAGATCCACTACAAAAAACCCAAATAGTGAGTAGATCAAAGCCAGATCCCTAAATCTTTGGATCTAGTGCAAATCCAGTGTCAATTCAAGGGCCTCATTAATGAATTTTGTGCATGTGATATAAAGCAATGTTTGTCAATTACAAGTATAATTTTTTATAATGATGTGCATTGTGATAGTTCATCTTCTAGTTGGTTAAGGTCAGAAAATCAACTCCATGGTCAATGTCAATCCTAGTTGACAACAATCTTGTCATCAATGTTGTTAGAGGAGCAAGTCGGTATGCCGACTTGAACGATAGTCGACTTAGTCGGTCAGCCGACTAAACTAGAGATTAGGTCGGCCATCTAAGGTCGTGTCGGTTCACCGAACCGACAGGTAGTTATTTTGTAACTATTTGTAAATCATATATATTAGACTGTTGAGCCAGATGAGAACCCGGTTCAGTTCTCTGTATTGTATGGACCCTCTCATGCTAATATAATATGTTATTCTATCTACTTGTTCTTGTCTCTTGTCTCTGTTATGTATGTATGTTTTAGTATGTATTACTGGTAACCTTATGTGATCTGTGAGATTACAACATTGGTTCCGTTGTCGGTAGTACATGTCTGAGATGTATACAAGCAAATGATATTAGAACAGGAGATTAAGGACTAGTGGGAGCGTAAAGTAGCAAATTATTTGCATAATTACGCACAAAGAAACAGATTGACGACCGCACAAGCAAAAGAAAGATTCTTTACAGAGACACATGAGAAGTTTGTAGAATCAATGCCCCAACTTCTGAAGAAACTCCTGGATGAAAAAGCCGGAAGGGACTAAAGATCAACAGTTACTAGAAAAACTAATTCACGGGGGAAGAACAAACTTGTCGGAGTGGTTCGAAAAAATCGCCGAAGAATTCTGCGAAGAGCAAGTAGTAGAAGACAGAACTTCGGTGGAAACCGTCAAGAAGAAATTCTACACAAACCTCACCGAGCAATTTTTGTGTTCCTTACTGACCTTGTTTTTTAAATTCCTGATCGAGAAGGGAGTGGGTCATATTGTCGAACCCCGTCCATCACTTCGCGGACCGCCATTAAACCCTAATTGGGCGGAAAAGCAAAAGAGGTGGAAAAAATTCATTGCAAAAAGGGAGTGGGAATACTTCCTAAGCAAGTAGACAGAACTATCCGAGCTTTCTAAAGCGTCGGGTAGGCTATTGGGGGATCATATGTCGAAATAAAGTGGAGTGGATTCTAGTCGACTAAAAGAAATACCAATCACCAGTAATGAGAAGTCAACCTAAAAAGGAAATTGAGTAAACAATGTCACACAAAGGTATGACGAACTTCCAGAAAATAGAGAGAGAGAGGAGGCTACAAAGTAGGGAAGAAAGAAGAGAAAGAGCCTTAGCGCTGCAGAGAGGAATGAGTACTAGGGTGACTGACTAGGAAAGAGATCCGCCGGAGTTGGGTCATGACCGACAAGAAGAAGGCGTGGAAGAAGAGGCGTCCCCTATGGAAGAAGATCTGTGGATAGAGCAGCGAGAAGCTCTCCAATTAGAAGTTCCCCAGGAAGTAAAACCTCCTACAGATCCGCGTACCCGGATACAAGCTATTGTCGAAGAGGGGTCAGAGTAGGAGCTGGTGACTTTGGTATATGGAGCCAACTAGACGACGAGACATACACTGGTAGACATCTCATTATCCGTCAACCAGAAGAAGGAAATTGGGTTACGCTTCAAGTGGTACCCTCCAACCGAAGTATCCACTTACTTTTACTGACACATGAAGGAGCAACCCCCCTGCCAAATACAGCTTTGGAGGACACAGAACATTCAGAACTGCGGACAGATAATTGCAATTGGACATCGACAGAAGAAGTCGACACCAACCGACTGCTGGTCAAAGAGGAAACAACAAAAACAACCGACGAGAACAAGAGTTCTGTCGACGATAGTTCCGTAGAGAGGAATAAGCAAATAACCCCACCACCCCCACCACCACCGCCACCTCTTGAAAGCAGTGACAGTGACTCCGACATGGGTCACAGGTTAGCACACATTCCTCTATATGAGGGTGATGAGGACCCCAGACGACACTGGTTCGTCTGTGAGTCGACTTGGGAGGCTAACCAAGTTACGGATGAAGACAGGCAGATGGCGCAGTTCGTTGGTGCCTTGAGGAAAAGGGCATTAACTTGGTACATGACCTTTTTTGAAAGAACACCCCGAGCAACCAAAGCCGAGATAAAAGCGCAATTTCTATCATTTTTCAAAACTCCAGATGCAAAACATCTAGCAACAAAGAAACTAAAAACTACATCACAGAAGCCAGGAGAAACTGTCCACAATTACGATAAACGATGGAAAGACCTTCTTAGCCAATTGGACTATGTTATTGACGAACAGTTATTAATCCAGTGGTTTCTTGCAAGTTTATCACAGAAAATTCGCCGACACATTGTTAGTTTTTGTACCTAGGAATTTGTTCCCTAAGTGACTTTTTGCCTAAGTCACTTAGAAAAGGGAAAAAGGGTGACCCTCACATTAAAAGCTACTTAATGAGACTTTATAAAGTTAAAGTTACTTTTTGATAAATTTAAGTGGGTGAGTAAATTTATTTAAGTGATTTAAATAAATGTGATTTTTACTCTCATTCAATCTTAGCCATTGGATTGGATTCCCACTTAGGGTTTAGACAAAAAGGGTTGAGGGAGGCTTTTCACATTCATTCTTGAGAAAAGAGTGAAGAGAAGAGAGAGCTGAGAGGAGGCACGAATTTCGAGGAGTTGGGCATTTTCAGACAGCACGAGATTCGAGGAAGAGAGGTACAGATTTGGCACGCATCCCAAGGCAGCCGTACAGTACGGTTTGAAGGGCAAGGATTTCGAGGTCAAGCAAGGCACAGAAAACGAGGATGATTGCATTTATTACAGCCCGTACCCTGCACGAATTTCGAGGCCGTACACAGGCCGTACAGCTCAGAAATCGAGGTCCGTACAGTCTGTATGGACAGTACCTTTTCTGCACAGTTTTCGACGTGGATATCAGGCACGTTTCCCAAGGCAGTTTTCTGCATTTATTGTGCACAGAAATCGAGGAGCTGTATAGTGCATTTATTGCAGCCGTACAGTACGGTCTCAGGCACAGTTTTCGAGGAGTACAGCAGCATTTAATGCTGGTCGTACAGTACGATTTTCTGTTGTGTTTTGGCACGAAAATCGAGGCTGAGTTGCTGCTAGTTTTGGCACATTTTTCGAGAAGAGATTTGCACAGAAATCGAGGCAGCAAAAGCACAGAAACCAAGACAGCCTGCTGGTCAAATTTCTGGGTTGAGAGAAGTTGGATTTTTTACTGTAAAAATGAATGTTTGATTTTTTTATCTTGAAGAAATAATAATATCTCTCTCTCTCTGACTGGTTTTCCCCGTGGGGGTTTTTCCAGGGCCATTGGCCAAAAATCTCTGAGTCTATCATTTTATGGTGTGATTGGAAAATGTGTTTTTCAGCCTGTTAGTGTTTTTTCTGTGAGTTTAATTGTTCAGTAAAAATTTCATAAGTAACTTGCAGCCAATGCAAAACCAGCTGTAAGTGAAAACCACGAAATGTGACATAAACCAGCAAATAATAAAACGCAGAATTTCTACATGGTATCAGAGCCTGGGGGCAGAAAACAGTGATAGTTTGCAGACACACAGAAATTTTCAGAACTTAGAAATTTTAGTATTTTACCTTCTGTCAGTGAGCAGCACTTTGTTGGGTTGGTGTAGAGATGGCTACAGGTCTTAGATTGGAGGATGGGCTGGATGGGACAGGAAATTTTGTGCCGTGGAAGGCCAGAATTTTACTGTTACTGGAGGAGAATGAGTTATGGCCGGATGTAGTTAGGAACACTACAGCTAATCCGATTGTCATTCCCGCATCAACAGATGCAGCAGCTCTATCAGCTTTCAACAAGCAGGACTATAAAGCTAGGAGGATCATTCTAGATGCGGTTAAAGACCACATAATCCCTCACATTTCAAGCAAGGATAGGGCACACGAGATGTGGACAGCCTTGATCAGTTTGTATGAGAGTTCCAATGAGAACAGAAAAATGGTTCTCAAAGAGAAACTCAAAAGTATAAAGATGAATGGGGGTGAGGGAGTCACAGCATATCTTACCAGGATTTCTGCAGTTAAGAATGAACTTGCAGCAGTTGGGGAGGTGGTAGCCCCTACAGAGCTTGTACGCACAGCAGTGAATGGGGCTTCAAAGCCCTGGGGTGCATTTGTTCAAGCCATAGTGGGCAGAGAGAACCTACCTACCTGGGATAGACTTTGGGATGACTTTGTGCAGGAGGAGACTAGGAGAGGTCTTGTACAGGGCAGTACATCTCACAGTGGGGTTGATGACGAGAATGTGGCTTTGGCAGCTAAGGGCAAGAAGAAGAAGGGTGCCAAGAAGGGTGGGGCCAAGCAGCACCAGCAGCACCAGTAGAGTGGGCAGAAGAAAGACTCGAGTAAAATCAAGTGTTATGCATGTCAGGCATTTGGGCACTATGCTTCACAATGTCCAAGCAAGAAGAAGAAGAAGGGACAGGGACAGCAGACAGCAGCCTCAGCAGAGGTTGATGAGTTTGGTGATGCATTTCAGAGGGAGTTTTCCCTATATGCTGGACAGATGGAGAGAGAGAGAGTCTCTTTAGCCACCAGCACAGATATGGATATGGATTATGAGCATTCATTGTTGGCAGGTCATCAGGGGGGTCCATCCACCTCTACTACTTGGTATATTGACAGCGGAGCCTCGAGCCACATGACTGGAGCTCGAGAGATGTTCTCAGAGCTATCTCAGACAGGTAGAGATGTGGAGGTTGTCCTTCGAGACAACACCATTGGAGTTGTTGGTCGGGGGACCATCACATTTCAGAGGGAGTCGATGAGTCTCATGACTCTGAGGGATGTGTTGTATGTCCCTGGGCTGAAGAAGAACCTTGTGTCAGTTTCCACCATTGAGGACAGGGGTCTTGGGGTGTGCTTTTTAGATGGGAGAGTGCAAGTGTATCCCAGGGCTATAGGTATGTCTAGTGCCATGGACATTGGAGTCAGATGTGGAAAGCTGTACAAGCTCTTGTTTCAGCCACAGTGCGCTCTAGCTCACAGCAGCAGCAGTGAG
>LPNX010974235.1:594109-642745 GCA_001517045.1 Pseudotsuga menziesii
TGAGAAAAGAGTGAAGAGAAGAGAGAGCTCAGAGGAGGCACAAATTTCAAGGAGTTGGGCATTTTCAGACAACACGAGATTCGAGGAAGAGAGGTACAGATTTGGCACGCATCCCAAGGCAGCCGTACAGTACGGTTTGAAGGGCACGGATTTCAAGGTCAAGCAGGGCACAGAAAACGAGGAGGACTGCATTTATTACAGTCCGTACCCTGCACGAATTTCGAGGCCGTACACAGGCCATACAGCTCAAAAATCGAGGTACGTACAGTCTGTACGGACAGTACCTTTTCTGCACAGTTTTCGAGGTGGATATCAGGCACATTTCCCAAGGCAGCTTTCTGCATTTATTGTGCACAGAAATCGAGGAGCTGTACAGTGCATTTATTGCAGACGTACAGTACGGTCTCAGGCACAGTTTTCGAGGAGTACGACAGCATTTAATGCTGGCTGTACAGTACGATTTTCTGCTGTGTTTTGGCACAAAAATCGAGGCTGAGTTGCTGCTAGTTTTGGCACATTTTTCGAGAAGAGATTTGCACAGAAATCGAGGCAGCAAAAGCATGGAAACCAAGACAGTCTGCTGGTCAAATTTCTAGGTTGAGATAAGTTGGATTTTTTACTGTAAAAATGAATGTCTGATTTTTTTATCTTGAAGAAATAATAATATCTCTCTCTCTCTGACTGGTTTTCCCCGTGGGGGTTTTTCCAGGGCCATTGGCCAAAAATCTCTGAGTCTATCATTTTATTGTGTGATTGGAAAATGTGTTTTTCAGCCTGTTAGTGTTTTTACTGTGAGTTTAATTATTCAGTAAAAATTTCATAAGTAACTTACAGCCAATGCAAAACCGGCTGTAAGTGAAAACCACGAAATGTGACATAAACCAGCAAACAGTAAAACGCAGAATTTCTACACACATAAGTCTGGAGACATTCAAGACTTACGAAGATGCGCTTACAAAAGCTCTCCAAGTAGAAATGGATGAGGACATACCAGCATACTCCACCGATCACAGATTAGAAAAACAGCTCGAGATTGTCTCCAAGACTTACGAAGATGCGCTTACAAAAGCTCTACAAGTAGAAATGGATGAGGACATACCAGCATACTCCACCGATCACAGATTAGAAAAACAGCTCGAGAGCGTACAGAAGTCATTAAAAGAATTAAACCTCAAAAGTCAGGATATCTGGTGCACGAAGTGCTTGACGGCCGGACATTCAAAAGACAACTGTCGACAGGACATCAACCAATGGGACGTTCGATTCGTGCAGACTAAATGTTTTTGCGACATTTGCCAAGAGCATGGAGACCACTCGACAAAAGATTTGCCCGTTCAACATGAAGAACGTAAAGGCATCTTGGTGTGCAATCTGCGAAACCAAAAATCATAACACGGCCGACTGCCATCTGAATCTCAAGAACCGACAAAACTATCATGCAGTCTATCAAACCAACGCAGTTGCACAAAGTCATGAGCAAAACCACGCGCCAAACGATCAGAACAATCAAAGATACAAAGATACGAGCGCCGGTATGACAACCGACGTGGAGGCTATGGAGGTCAAGGTCGATTCTCTGGGAATCGAGACAACCGACCACGTCGACCCATCCAATGTTTCACATGTTATAAGGAGGGACACCGACATGCAAACTGTCCATACAAGGACAGGACTGACCTCAAATTCTGTACTAATTGTGGCGTAGGGGATCACTCATTAGAGGATTGCCCTATTATGCTTGAAAAGATAAATAAAAAGAATAATGTTAATGTCTTGTCGTGTGTGCAAAAACATGATACTATCAATACAAAGAATTTACATATCGTAACTCGACAAGGGACGAAAACTGGGAGTGATACCCCCCAAATAAGCAAGATAAAAGAGAAAAATGTTTATCCTGACCCAGTTAAAGAAAAACAAATATATAAAGATGCAACAAATATATTTAGAGAATTTGCACGACAGGAAGAAGCAAACAACAATCGACATGACACAATAAAAGAATTAATACAGCTAGTATAGACAGATAACTCAGTATCTCAATTCATCGACTTATTATATGAAATAAAACCAACACCACCAAAAAACAAACAAAGAATATCTGCAGTAAAAATAAAAAAGATAAAAGTGATGCCGACCCACTTGTCGACTTGGAAATTGAAGGATACCATGTCCGGCAAGTTGTACTCGATTTCAGATCACAGGTAAATATTATGACTCGACACACATGGGAACAGTTAGGTAGACCTCGACTATATGAGTCAGGTGTATACCTGAAACTAGCCGACCGAAGCCTAATTGAACCTATTGGGGTCTGGAAAAATGTGGACACCACAATTAAGGGAATATCAACCAAAGTTGACTTCAAAATTATTGACCCTAAGGAAGGATCCAGCTCCTTCCCAGCGTTAGTAGGTCGACCTTGGGGAAGAAAGATGAAAGCATCGATATCCCTAGATAAAGAGAGAATAAAATTGAAAGGAAACGGACAAAAGGTCATTGTACCTATTCATCCATCCCAAGGAGAACCTTGGACGGAACCTATCGATGAAGAAGTTGATATCCGACAACTTTATCAGATACAAAATAATGCAGATTATACAGAACCTAATAGCTATGGAGAACTTCATTTGGGCAACCAAGATTTAGTAGGATATAATTCAAATGCAGAATTATATGATTGGGAAGTCGAGAACTATGAAACACAAGCAAGAGAGTACTGGACTATCCAAAAAGTACAGAAAAAGCCCACCCGACAATGCTTCATAGTGTCCATTGTACCAAAATTATTTGAGAAAAAAATTAGGGAATACCCTACTTTAAAACCTGCAAATATAAATAATACACAAAAACCAAGATATAAGGAAAGAGAATCACCAGTCATGCACATAGAACAAGTGTCCAAAAATATTGGCGAACACGGTCGACTACAAAGTTTAGTAGAAACTTTTACAGGACAAGCTGCTAGATGGTGGGATACCCATCAGACAAGATTGCAGACCTGGACAACAGCTTCGACTTACTTTGTAGAAAGGTTTGGAGGAAAGAAATTAAACAACCAAGCTCAGATACCTATTTTCATTCAAGGACAGAATCTAGAAGACCATATTAAGACATGTGAAAAAAATGGAGAAGACTTGGGTACAAAGATGAACACACATGGCTGCATCTGTTTCCATCAACCCTCGCCGACTTACCAAACAAATGGTATAAGATGGAGGAAGCTCGAGGTGAAACATTCCTATGGCCTGAACTCAGAGAAAATTTTATCAAAGATTTCAACTTTATACCACAAAATAAGAATTTGGTCGAAACAGCAAAACAGATTAAAGAATTCATACAGCCGACAGAAAACAAACCCTTAAAAGACAACCGATAGACAATGAACTGTAACAATATACAAACCAGGACAATACCACAGTCGACAAGACTACAGTTAGAAAATGTAAATACAGAAGGGAAAAGTTTTAGATGGAAATCAAACCATGTCGAAATGACCAAACCTATTCGCACAATACTCAAAGTTAGAACCACCGACAAGGACGATACCGACCAAATGACTGCAGCCGACTTCCCTGCCACATTCTCACAGTTTAAAGAAGGAAGTCGACCAATCAATGAAGTCAAAGCACCAAAATGGCTAGATGCTATGGTCAAAACTAGAGAATTCGACATCTCAAATGATGACCGACCAAAAATGGCAAAGATTGGAGACTACTGGAGTGAAGAGCAGACAACATAAATAGTGAACCTCTTAAAAGAGTTCCAGGATGTATTTGCCCAAGATTATACAGATCTCAAAGGTTTAGTCTACAAAATGGGTGAAATGAAAATTGACACTAAACCTGATGTTCGACCTGTGAAGAAAAGGCCATATAAGCTAGCTCATAAATACAAAGAGATAGTCAAAAAGGAGATTGACAACATGCTTGCAGCAGGCATCATCTACCCTATTGACCAATCAGAATGGGTAAGTCCAATGGTTGTTCAACCTAAGAAACATGATCCGACCAAATTAAGAATTTGTGTCGACTTCAGGGAGCTAAATAAAGTGACACTAACAGACCCATTTCCAACTCCTTATGCAGATGAAATCTTAAATGAAGTTGCAGGACATGAATTCTACTCATTTACAGATGGCTTCTCAGGTTATAACCAAGTGCCAATAGCTAAAGAAGATCTGAAAAAGACAACATTTGTATGTGAATTTGGCTCATTTGCTTACAAGGTTATGCCTTTTGGATTAAAGAATGCACCTACAGTATTCTCTAGAATTGTGATCAAAACATTCCAAGAATATATTTACAAAACCATGGCAGTATACTTTGATGATTGGACAATATACTCCATGTTAAAAGATCATTGCAAGTGGCTAAGGGTTATGTTGGAAAGATGTCGACAAATCCAGTTAGCTTTGAACATCAGGAAGTGCATATTTGTGACCCCCATAAAGATAATGTTAGGACACATTGTCTGTAAGGAAGGTATTAAGGTAGATTTTGCAAAAATCAAAATTATCCTCGACCTAAAACCACCAGTGAACTCAAAACAAGTCAGAGTGTTACTAGGTGATACAGGCTATTATAGAAAATTCATAAGATACTACTCAGATATGACCTATGCACTAGAAGAACTATTAAGGGAAGATAAAGAGTTCGACTGGACAGAAGAGTGCCATATATCATTTGAAAAACTAAAAAGAAAACTAGTCAAAGCACCAATCCTAAGGTTTCCAAACTGGTCGACTAAATTCCATGTCCACATCGACACATCAGGCCTAGCAATAGGAACAATCCTAACTCAACCAGGAAATGATGGAATGGATTATCCTATAGTTTACAGTAGCAGAAAATTAAACAAAGCTGAGAGAAACTATTCGACAACAGAGAGAGAAGCATTAGGAATGGTCTTCGCACTACAAAAATATCGACATTATCTCCTAACTAACCCATTTATATTCTACACTGACCATCAGGCACTTAAGTACCTCGTCAATAAACCACTACACCATGGAAGAATTTGCCGATGGCTACTTCTATTCCAAGAATTCGAATTTGAAGTTGTTGTTAGGCCAGGTAAGTTAAATGTTGGTCCTGACCATTTATCTCGAATCGACACTGGAGAGGAACCGACAGGAGTCGAAGACGACTTACCAGATGCACATCTATTTCGAATAGAAGCAGTCTCGTCAGAGTTAGAGGAAATAGCCCAGTTTTTAGAAGATGGACAAGCACCAGAAGGCATGAGTACCAAAAAGAAATAGATCTTAGCCATGAAAGCTGCACCTTATAGCCTCTTAAATGGATTCCTGTACAAAATGGGTTTAGACGACATCCTTAGAAGGTGTGTACTGGAACATGAAAGAGACAACATTATGCATGACGCACATTATAGACCTGCATGAGGACATTTCCAAGTAGACACAACTGCAAAGAAAATCCAACAATCAGGGTTATGGTGGCCAACACTTCACAAAGATTGCAAAAATTTTGTAAGCAAATGTGACAGATGTCAACGATTAGGTCGACCCCTGCCTAGCACAGAAATGCCTTTGATATCAGTAAACCCAAGTTTGACATTTGAAATTTGGGCCATAGACTTCATAGGACCATTTCCTATACCAGCAAAAAGAAGAAGTGCAAGGTACATAATAACTGCAGTCGAATATGTGACCAAATGGGCAGAGGCAGAACCAGTCGACACATGTTCCAGTGAGGTAGCCGCAAAATTTATATATGAAAATATCATTACTCGATTCGGATGTCCACTAACCCTAATCAGCAACCAGGGAACACACTTTATTAATAGGACTATCAAAACCCTAACCGACCAGTTCCAAATCGACCATCGTCGGAGTACAGCATACCATTCTTAGTCGAATGGAGCAATTAAAACATTTAACAAAACATTAACAAAAGGTTTAACAAAAATATGTTATGCTGATAAAGACAACTGGAATGAGAAGATACCTACAGTACTATGGGCATATAGAACAACATACAAACGATCAACTGACCAAAACCCCTTTCGACTAGTTTATGGACAAGAAGCAATAGTTCCACTACACTTCCGACAACAGACACCTATTATTGCAGAGATTTTACATGTCGATGTTGAACAAGGAAGAAAGGACTGACTATTTCAACTGAGTAAACTTGAAGAACACCGACTAATCGCGATACAACATCAAGAAATCCAAAAACAACAACAAAAAGCATGGCACGACAGAAACATCAAGAACAAAAACTTGTCGGTAGGAGACCTTGCTTTACTATACAATAGTCGAGTAAAAGGAAAACCTAAAAAGTTACATACAGAATGGATGGGACCCTATGTTGTCGAGGAGATACATACCAACGGATCAGTCAGACTAAGGACGTTACAAGGCATAGTATTTCGGAAACTCGTTAATGGAGCCCAACTAAAACGCTACAGAAACTAAAACATAATCTAAAAATATATATATATATACACACGACCATAACCGTTAAACAAAAGCTATAAAAATCTAAAAATCCAAAAAACAAATAGTACCATTGTACGCAGAAAACTATTACAGGATATCACCACTTCGACAACCGACATCATGCCCATCGACATAACGCCATCGACCATTTTCATAACCGACGACCTCAATAGTCCCATCGTGCATTCATGACCTCGAGCGCCGAAACCAATTCACCATTAACGCACACTCAAGTGTTCCAGCTGGAACATCACGTCCGCCATTAATACACCTATCGACGAGAACATCCAACGCGTCCCCTGTAAATACTGAACCACCGAAGGATCATTCACCGCAATTCAAACAGAGAGAGGATCAGAGCAACCAGACGACTGAAAAGCAAAAGCACCTTAGTGAAATCAACCACCACACCGACAAGATGGCACCAAAATAGACCAGAGCCTCAACCAAAGCCAAGGAATTACAGACTGCAGAAACACCATTAGTCAGGAGACTAAAGAACATCAAGAATGCTAAGGTGCAGGAGGGCTCATGGCAAAAACTATGGGCCGAGATAAAAGAGTGGGCTTACGTCGACAAGAAGCCTACTCCAGCTGCAGAGAAAATACAACATGGTTCCATTGTAAATTATGCCAACGCGTCGCTCATGGCCAGCTTCGGTGGCACAAAAGAAACAGCAATCAAATTTATCATAAGCCAGTACCACAACGGCCAATTTTACTTCGACCGACCGGTCGACATCTCTGGGGAAGTCATTTCCCAATTAACGGCTATCAAACAAAGGAGAGCCAGTACCAGTCGGTATAAAAGAAGGACTGGTCAAAGAATTAACAGGGTCGGCATCGAGCAAAAATTCGAAAGGACTAATGATTGGTCACATAACACATCGAACGCCACAGATTGTGGCCGAAATCATAGCTATTACACTCACAATGGCAGGTCGAGGAAGCGACCTCAAACTAGATATGTTGGAAGCAGTAGACACCATTGCGACCAATGGAAAGATATATAGATGGGCCGAGTCTGTCGCCGAAATGATCAAAACCATCTGTGAGAAATGCCAAGAGACGGGAGGAATTATCAGGTTCTCATCCCTTATCTTATGGATAGTAAAATGTACTCTATTTGCCCTAAAGGAGACAAAAATTTTCAGGAACCGACAAAATTCCATATGTGGAGATTCAAACCCTTCTCCCAGAAAGGAACAATGAAGGAATTTGCAAACGAAAAAGTGTTGTTGGAAAACTGGCTCCAGCATCTAAAAGTCCGTACAACTAGATGGAGGGTGCCTCAAAACATCCGACGAAGTCTGCCTAAAAAGGCCCACATTCAGCTAGAGCTCGACCATACCGCGGTATGGTACATGTAGGGCGCCAAACCAAATGCAAAGGCCCTCGACTATTATCCGTCAGTCGAACAGATCTTTTGGGAACTATCTCGACAGGCGGGAGCAAAGATACCAATTCCAGCAAAAGCAAAGGAAACGGACTTCTCGATAGAGGAACCGTTCACAGACCAAGAGAAGGAGGAGGATTACGAGCTCAACCTATACATCAGTACCTTTGTGTCGGAGGAGATACCGTTCGAAACCACTGGTCAACTACAAATCATAATCAAACCTCCGACGGCACAGAGAGAAGAAACACATGCAGAAGAAACACAAGCAGAACAGCAGCTAACCAATCCAGCTGAAGAAAATCTCATCTCGACTCATAAACCAAGGGAAGGGATAGAAACCAAAAATCCAGAGTATGCTGTCACCAAAGAGATTATCACCAAATTGTCTAAGGAGATAACAGCTGCAAGAAAAAGGAAAAGAACACAGCCACAAGGGAAGGTAAGCGCAAGCTTATCATTCCAGAGTCCGCAAATGATGACGAGGAACTGGCAGCTACGGCCCTCGACATAATAGAAGATGCCGCAACAAACAAAGTGCCAGTCAAAACCCAATTCCAGAGATTTGTCGAGGCAGGAGCACTACAAGATCGACCAAAGAAGGCCAAGATCACACACACGTCGACACCTGAAAATGTTGTAGATCTTGTGTCTACGCCTCCACCTCCATCCCCGACAAAAATCACAGAGGAGCTAATACCATAACAGCTCTCAATAAGCCCACTCGACCTATGCAAAAATGCTATGTCGAAGGCTATGAAGGAGAAGTTCGACCGGGACAGAGACCTCTAGGCATTCATTGAAAAATTGCCTGAGATAATCACGTCGGTGCAAAAACTCTCTACCAAAGCACCTCTGTTTGAAGCTGGTGGATCCCGACAACCTGGCCCAATACTTCAAGGGCTACAAACTTTTGTAACTGTGACTTCGACCTTCGAGAGAAATCCCGACAAAGAAGCCGAAGTGGTCGCACGTCGGACCACGACTATCACTCCGACTGAACCCGAACCCCGCCTACCAGCCTCTGAACCGACTGGAGGAGAGGAAGAAGAAAATATCGAGGACATAAATCGAGAAATCAACCAACTCTTCTCCGACTTGGACTCACCTCCTCAGACCGACAATCCACCACTTGACCACATTTCCGCCAACCCAATCACACCGGACCATTCACCAACCCCATCACCACCACCACCACCCCCCGACTCGGAATCCCTAATCCAACCAGCTACACCAGAACCAACCCCACCACAACCATCAGCACCAACCGCATCCACTTCTGGACCACCTACATCCGAACAACCTAAGGCAGCAGTCATCCCACCGCCCCAAACAGAAATACCATCAACCACTGCTGCACAGCAAACAGAAAATCCAAACTCGACTTTTGCAGGTACACAGGTGTCGAAACACGCAGAAGCAGAGAAGCACAAAAAGAAGAAAAAGAAGAAGGACCATCATGGACAGCCAGCAATGGTCCACATCAATCTAGTTGGGTCGACCACTGCGGTCAATGCAACCAAATTGAGAGATCCCGAGCTAGAACAACTACTGAAAGCGCTAGCAGTCGAAGCAAAGACAAGGAACCAACACAGACGTAAGGAACTAGACAACAAGGAAAAAGAACAAGTTAAGTTCCTTAACAAGTGCAGGGACCTGGTCCAATCTGTGATACCAGGACCAATAGAGATCAACACCGACAAACCGCTAGAAAGAGCTTATCAGCTGTTTGAAAGCGTGGTGTCGACGCTCCAAGCACAGATTCAGGAAACAAAAAAAGAGCAAAAAGAAGAAACCATCCAACTACTGATGGAGCAGCACACAGCCTTTTCCGAAGCCTACAAAGTGTTGTAAGATCACATGGAGGAGTCTATCATCACCGAAGAAGTACTGAGAGACTGGCCTGCTTACTACGGGCAAGTCTATCAGCGCACCAGGCAGACCCGACAAGAGATCCAAGCACTTGAGAAGAGGAAAACCACTGACGAAGCACTCAGAAGCACAATTGAGGATCAAATAGTGCTTGAGACAGCTAAACTCTAGAAGCTTGAGCGGGAAGCACATCAGTGGGTGCATCAAGCCATTCCCAACTTGGAAAAAGTAGACATCATCTGCCCATAGATGAAATGACTCAGAGAGACAGCAGAAGAAAAGGACCAGTTTATGGGTCCCGACATAGAAAGAATAGCTGAAATTTCCATTCCAGAGAAAATGTCGATCTTATCAAATCTGACTACACTCACCATCGACATACAGAAAATATTGCAGAGTTGGACGGATTTCCAACATCACCTAGCAGTGACAGCTCCAGCAATTGTCGAAGTCTGCGTACAGAAAAGACCAACCATCAGACTTCACAGCCCATGAAGACCAAGCACATAATAATGACTACTTAGACGGACAACAAAATTTTTGTACCTCCTTGTTCTTCGAGACAAACGTTTTGTTCGTGGGGGAGATGTTAGAGGAGCAAGTCGGTATGCCGACTTGAACGATAGCTGACTAAACTAGAGATTAGGTCGGCCACCTAAGGTCGTGTCGGTTCACCAAACCGGCAGGTAGTTATTTTGTAACTGTTTGTAAATCATATATATAAGGCTGTTGAGGCAGATGAGAACTCGGTTCAATTCTCTATATTGTATGGACCCTCTCATACTAATATAATCTGTTATTCTATCTACTTGTTCTTGTCTCTTGTCTCTGTTATGTATGTATGTTTTAGTATGTATTACTAGTAACCTTATGTGATCTGTGAGATTACAACAAATGTCAATCCTAGTTGACAACAATCTTGTCATCAATGTCAACACAAGACAAACCTTCCCTGATTGTGCATGCTAAAATAGAGATGCTTTACTTTAGGGGTTACTGTAGGGGCACTCTTAATCAAGTGAGTTTTGATGTGGAACAATGAAATGTATAGCATTGGATAAAAGTCAAATTTCTTAAAACAATTGCAAAGCCCATAACCCAACACAATCATATTACCATTAGGGTGGACACCCATACAACAAAAAGGCAATAGATTGAATTTAACATCGGGACATTCTCACACCTTGAAAGTCATTTGGTACTAGCCAATATAGTATTAAATTAGGTATTCTCTATTTTGCAAAGCATTCTGCTTAAGATTTTTGTTAAAGTTAAATTCAAATAATTTTACCTAAAATCACCATGTTGGAGTGACAGGGACCAAGCTTAAAATACCTCCTGCTCTACATTCAGAAAAATTATTTTGTATATAATCTAGTTATTTAACTTTAATTTATTGGACAATGTAGAATGGCCCTAAATTAAATAAATTTTGGATTAGTTTAGTAAAAAACAAATAGTAGATTGGAAGTTGCTCTTGTAATCGGAAAAGTTCATTTTATTTATGAAAAGTAATTTGAAAAGAAACAGTCTATGCTTTCAAAACATTCCAAAAGCATAAACACAATTTATTTCCAAAATACTTTTCATAATTATGAGCAATTCTGAAAATCTACATACTAAGATTCATTTTGGTCAAACTTTCTATGAAGTATGCCTAACCATTGCTAGATTTGTGGGATACTACAATGGCTGAAGAGAAAAGAATCAAAAAGGAAAAAAGGTCATCATGGTTGTTGAAATTTGATTTGCATTGGGCAATTAATGCAAATCTAAAAATTCACCTTCTTCTGGGAAGATTCCTTAGATCTTAAAACTAGGATTTCTAGCTTTTAAGATTGCTGTAAATTAATCTGTAAAACAGCAGCAGAACAATCACAATAATTCACTTCTAGTACCCCCAAAATTCATGGCAATTCAAAGAAAAAATATACCAATCATTCCAATGAGTTTCCATCCCTCTAGGGCAACTTCACATGCATTAAAACCAAATCTGAAAACTCTTCTTACACAGCAAATATAACAACAAACACAACATCAATAGATGGATGTACTATTATCTTCAATCTTAGTGTTAAGTCCCTTTATAGTTTTCTCTTAAGTGTGTCAAATCAGCAAGACAACTAAGAGCTGGAAATAACCATCCCAAGAAGATAAAATGTTGAAATCAAAGCTGCTATATACACAAATATGTCGACAGCTGGAAATATCATATATATATATATATATATATATATGCTCAATGAATGACGTGAATAAGTCCCATAATAGTTTTCTCTTAAGTGTGTCAAATCAGCAAGACAACTAAGAGCTGGAAATAACCATCCCAAGAAGATAAAATGTTGAAATCAAATCTGCTATATACATAATATGTCGACAGATGGAAATATCATATATATATATATGCTCAATGAATGACGTGAATACATATTATAGTCTCCTCTCAAGGCTAGGATAAAATCCAGCCACCCAAGATGCCCTAGCTACGGTTAGTCAAGAAACCCTAGCTCCTCCAAGTGGAAGAATCCCTCCAACATTATATCCAAAGCAAGACGTCCTCCTCTTCTTCCCCAAATACTTACAAGGGTTTCCAAACCCTAACCATAGCTCCTCTAAGTGCAAGAATTCCTCCAACACTATCTCCAAGACAAGAAGTCGTCCTCTTCTTCCCCAAATACGTCCAAGGGTTTCCAAGCCCTAATCTAGATTCTATAGCCTCCAAAGGATGAAACCCTAACCCTAGAATCCAAGATGCTCCAAGAGACCAAGAAACCCTAACGCCAACGAGAGAGAGAGATCAAATGTACAAAAAAGAATGTCAAGAAAGAGAAATTGTCCACCTCCTCATATGCCCCATTAGGGTTTCCTCATGATGACATGAACCCTAGTGCATCACTAAGATACTCCAAAGAAGAGATACAAATAAATGTGCAATGTGTTTGTATTTTTTTAAAGACTCTCACCTCCTCCTCATATGCTCCACTAGGGTTTCCTCATAAACCCTAGTGCATCACTAAGAGAGCACTCCAAAGAAGAGATACAAATAAATGTGTGATGTGTTTGTATTTTTTTTAAAGACTCTCCTTCCTCTATTTATATAAGAGGTAAGGGAGGCCAACAATATAACACAAGTGAGTGGAATCCTTAAAAGCAAGCCTACTAAACATAATTGAGATACACACAAGTGAAGCATTACACTCATAGAGTACAAGTGTCAAGCTCTAATGATGATGTCATGCACAATGGAGACCCAAGGTGATGTATCTATGCAAGACAAGTCCACACCACTCCATCCCGAGCCTCCACGGACTCCATCCATCCTCCAAACTCAAGTATTCCACTGGGGCAGCTACCCCTTGCAAGAACATTGTTGAAGCCCCAAGCGTCCTTGAGCCATCTCCAATCCTCTTAATAGGAAACCAAGTCGTCGCATACCATCTAGGGCTTGTAGCCCTTCTCGACAATGCACAATGCTCCTCGTATCTAGTAGGGCATTCTCCCATCAAGTGAATCCTCTATGTGGCCATCATGCAAGGCATTCACCATCCAATCAAGAGATCTCCAATGCCCTAGGGAAGAACACTAAGTCAATGATCATCCAAGGTCTAGCATCCACTAAGCAACCTATCACAAGTGTGCATATCCATCACAGACCATCTCTCGTGCTACAAACCATCTCGGATCATCCAAGGGCTAAGCATACACCACAAACATAGTGTAAACAATTTCAAAGTAACATGAAAGTCTAATACTGCCAAGCAATGTTCTACATAATTGTCTATGGGAAGGACTCTTGCTCAACAATCACACAGCTCAAGAAAATGGATATCAATAGTTCTCCATTTGTGGCATCCAAGGAAGGTCAGCAATGGTCTAAGAGACTATTCAACTCCAGGGTTTAAAGGGGGAGTTGGGGAGTCTTCCACATGGGGAGACCCCAACGACTCCTATGGGGGCGGAAATATTTTTCGTACCAAGTCTTTCTTTTCTTTGAGAAAGAAATCTATGATGACTTGTTGGGACAAGGCAAATACTCTCTGCAAATGGAGGAGGAGAAATCAGTCTTCAAATCTGAAATTAATGAGATAGGGGACATGAATGAGGAAGACTTTGAAGGAATTCAAAATAATGATAAAATCTGAGTAAGTTCATAGTGCAGCTGACTTGAAGAGGCAGAAGGACCACTTACGCCAGCTTGACCACTTCAACAGATTGGCACTGATTTAGGCAGAAGATGCGGCTGGAACTGATCTTCTTGAAGAAATGGGTCAACGAAGTGGAGTGTGTGGGGAAGGGCTCCTAACCAACAATCACACAGCTCAAGAAAATGGATATCAACAGCTCACCATCTGCAGTTTCCAAGGAAGGTCAGCAATGGTCTAAGAGACTGTTCGACTTCAGGGTTTGAAGAGGGAGTTGGGGAGTCTTCCACATGGAGAGACCCCCACGACTCTATGATGCCTTGTTGGTCCTAGGAAAATACTTTCTGCAAATGGAGCAGGAGAAATAAGTCTTCAAATCTGAAATTAATGAGATAAGGGAGGAGAATGAGCAGGCTTTGAAGGAATTCAAAGAAGTAATGAAAAAATCTGAGTAAGTTTATTGTGCAGCTAACGTGGAGAGGCAGAAGGACCACTGATGCCAGCTTCACCACTTCAAAATATTTGCCTAGGCCCTACAAGGCATCATAGGTGCAGCTGGAACTCAGCTTCTTGAAGAAGCAGGTCAGAGAAGTGGAGTCCGAAATTTGAATGAATGAAAAAGTGGTAAAGCTTCTTCCAGAATTTCCTCCATCTGAGCAGTCCACCCTCCTTCAGATCTAACAATGACGATAACAGAATCAGTTGTGAAGACAAGGACATCTCAGAGGAATAATGATAAGTTGCCTTTCAAGTTTCTGGCAATTGTATCAGTTGCATTGATTGGCCCTAAAGCTATCCTTAGCCTGAACTTTGAACGTAGTATTGTATTAATTTTGATAAAATCAGGTTTCTATTTTGATTACATTCTGGAACCAGATTGCTTTCTCTGAATAAAAACGTCAAATATTTAGTATGACATTACAGAAATCTCAAGGAGTGTTGGTTGGATAGCAAATCGGAGGTGTTTCATACCCCACAATAAATGTTCAATCCCCATAGACATGTACAAGTCATGCGCAACTTTGGCAGAAAGGATTCTTTCACGTGTCAAAGTGTTGTAAGCTGTAAGCTGATTGGGACCGAGTGCAAGTCCTGGACAACTTTGGCAGAATGAATACATGCTCGAGAGAGTCCTTCAAATGTTGAGGTGTTGTAAGCTGGTTGGGACCAGGTGCAAGTCCTAGCAACTTTGGCAGAATAGATACAGATACATGCCGTAGGGATTCTCTCAAGTGTCCAAGTGTTGTAAGCTGGCCATATGCTATTGTAATACTCTCGGGATGAGAAATGGCAAGCGACATTCCATCGTATACTTCCAGAACGAAGAAGGGCATGCTTGCTGCAGGATAATCAAAAGTATCGTGTCCAATAAATTAATTAATTAATTCAAATCTCCGGATGAGGAATAGCAAGCTACATTCCACTGAAATACTTCTAGAATAAAGGACATGCTTGCTGCAGGATGATCAGAAGCAACTTGTCCAATACATCAATTAATTAATTAAAAACACGTAAAGTTGCAAAAAAGACAACTTGCTAAATATAACGATATCGGAAATTGGATATGGGTGGCATACCTTGGCCCTGGAAAACAGTTTGGGGACATCAGGATTGTCTTCAAGGAGGGACTTGATACGCCCAGGGGTGGCAATGACAACATGGGGACGCTGCATCAAGGCCTGGGCCTGACTGATCATATTCATCCCACCCACAACGACCGTGCACCTCAGACGCAGAGGTGATCCAAGGGCTTTGAATTGTTCGGCCAGCTGAAAGGCCAACTCCCTGGTAGGTGTGATGACCAGTGCAAAAATCCCATATGGATTCTCCGCTAATTTATGCAGGATGGGCAGTGCAAAGGCGGCCGTCTTACCGCTGCCAGTCTGGGCCAAACCCATTACGTTTTTTCCTTTGAGAATTTGAGGAATGCAGTGCTGTTGAACTGGGGTGGGCTTCTTCATTCCGAGCTCCCTGCATACCTGTATAGCCCATTCTGATAAACCCAAATCCTCAAAGCTCTTTCCCTGGAAATCGTTATCATCTGTTGGTTTGAGCTTGGTCTGTGTTGGCTCCGGATGAGAGAATTTATTCTTCTTGTTTTTCTTCAGAGCCCCTTTGGAGAAGAGGCATGGAACTGATGTTGTTGCAGTTTCTTCTTCTGGTTCCTCCATTTGAATGTGCTACTCTTAGACTACTATAGGAAACTTTTGGGCAAGATATGCGATCTTAACAATGAATGTGGAGAAATGGAAAGAACATGTGTTCAGAATGTAAGTGTTTAAGGTTTTAGGGCACCTTCTTTATAGAAAAATGAATAAATATCGATAGGTATCCGTTTGAGATGGTTAGAGGAAATTTTCAAGTGAAAAAATAAATTAGGAAAATCTTTCGAAAGACAATAAACTGGAAAGCGAGGATGTTAAATTTGAAAATAAGTTGTAGTGTAGGGGAGCGGTTGTCAAGTAGTAAAAAATTAAATTTATGTAGGTTTATAAAATAAAAAAGTGAAATAAATGAAAGGTAATTAAAAATTAATTTTTTGCTAAAATAAAAATTTTAAAATGAATATAAATTTATTTTGTATGTAAATTTTCTATAACATAAAAAAGGTGAAGATAAAAAAATACATTTTAGGATCATGGTATAAGTGTAGATGTTATTGTATCCAGTAGCATACTAGTATGGGAGATTATGTCACATAAATAACATTTGTATCTTATCAAAAATTTAAAAAAATTAAGAAATTTATGTCAACTCAGAAAATAAAAAATTAAAACCAAATAAAAAATAATTAAGAAAATATATACCTATTCAAAAAAAATTAAAACTAAATAGAAGTAATTAAAAAAAACATGTAAGTCATAAAATTAAAATTAAATCATTTACACATAAGTAAATGGATCCCTCTCATTGCTTGATACATATGGGTTTAAGATGGATCTATCTTGGTCCATACATCAACTAGGCATGAGATAGTAGTTATTCATGCATCAACTACTAGTTGCATAGCTATTGTTAATTTTGATATTGTAGTGAGAGGGATCCAATTTCTTAAAGGGTAATTTTTTTATTTATATGTAAAAAAATTAAGGTTACAAAAATTATGTACCCATCTAGGTCCTTAATAAATACGGTTTTAAGATAGACCTATGCTAGTTATTTTTTTATTTTATGAGTAGACATGAATTTTTTAAATTGCTTTTTTTATTTGTTATGAGTTATGAACTACTTAATTATTTTTTTTCAAGGTTGTACCATTCCAAACATGTGAATTCTTACCCTTTCAATTTTCAATTTTCTTTTATTTTGGTTTATAACTTCTTTGAAATTTGACATATTTAGGAAGTCCAAATGTTTTGATTCATAAACGCCCTTCTCAATGTGAGAAGGGTCAACATTGTCCATATTAATAGCTATCTTTAGCATTTGAATTTGCCTCATTATCCAAACATCTTGGCATAAGTGGGTGTCGTTCTAGGAACCCCCCAAAGGTTGATTCTCCTGAGAGTGGGCCAAGCCCTTCAACAGTCGAGAGTGCAAACTTCTATATGCATACCCTTAAATCTACATGTAAGTTTCTATGTCCAAATGAAAGAGAGAGGAAAAAAGAGGAGGAACCTATTTCTCCCAATCGTTTGATGTTCTTGGGAGTGCCGGTCTTTTTCCATATCACTACAGTGATATACATGTACCCCCACACATATCAATCAACAACCTTTCTCAAACCCATTTGCATATTGACAACAAGCAAGTACTTGAATTTAAACTACTTTAGGTAAAGCAATTCTCATCCAAATAACACCATTAAACACATGATAAAATGGCAAGTATTTGGCCGAAGGGGAAGAATATCGATCTTATTGATATGAAAAGGAAACCTTATAATAGTGTGAATACCTAACTTATGTTCATTGTGTCTCCTTCACCAAAGCTCGTAACCCAATGTCCTTAGCCACACCCTTTAATCCTTTGTTGATGGCAACCTATGGTCTATTGTGTTACATGGAGGTATTGATCTAGTGATCCTTTGGTCTCCAATGAAGATTCTTATGCATCCAAGAAAGTAAGTTGAAACTTCCATGATTGATCCTTCCTCGTGGACTTTCTTATTCTCGAGCTTTCTACCTTAATTCAGGGCTTTTGAGATGTGGTTGTGGTTCTTGTATGGAACATATGTGAGTGACCATGGTTCCTCTTTAGAAGAACAATAAGGATCGCGCTTTTCCATATCCATAAGCATGCAAACAACTAATCTAGAGTTTGTAGTCTTCACACATTTCATTGATTATGACTAAGAATACCTTAAATTTGTGTTCCTCACATTAAGGTTGTAAAATATTTATATAACATAATGCCCCCTAATATACGAGGTTAGAAGAGATACCTATGTTCAAACTACATTATAAATAGAGGATATTTGGCAAGTGTAATGTCCCTAAAATTCATAAAAAAAATAAAAAAATTCTTAGTCCAATAAAGTACTGAACTTCAAGGACATCTTGAAATCTTTTGCGGAAGAAAAACTTGGTTGTAAAACTGAACCTAAGTTTCATAGGTTGCTTTCCCTATATGTGTTTCATGTCTTATGATAATGTTTTATATGATGTTGTTCTATTACTTTGACATGCTTGTAAGTTTACTTTTCGTGTCTATTAGTTGTTGGCATTTGTCGACACTTTACTTTGTTTTATGTTTTACTTTTGTTTACCTGTCTTTAAATTCGTTTATGGTTTTATTTATAAAGAGGCTGACTTACCTCTATATGTCAAGGGGTGGAGTGGCGGGGTTCTATCCCTTAAGTGTCCACTCGGAAAGTTAAGGATTCCTATTGCTACGGGGTTTACTTAGTTCTTCATGGACTAAGGCATGTATTTATTTTCTTGTGCAGGTGATTTCGTCGATGAACTTAGTCGCATGATCATGGCAATACATATCGTCCTACATCTACAACAAGTTATACCTACACTACACTATTCATGTGCATAAATGTTTTAAGAGAGGACCAAAGTCCTAAACCTAAACTATACCTTAATCCTATGGTAGGGATTATAAAATATATGTGTACATGTATAAACTATATGCTAAGGTTTTAAAACCTTAGATGTAATATTTTACAAGCTTTGAACTGGAGGAGTTAGTTTATGGCATAAACTATGCCATCGAAACTATGGCACAACTTTGTGAAAGTGTTATGATGGAGGGTTTAAGACTTAGGGCGTTGGGGTTTTTACACGATGGTGCAATCAACGTGAATCAAAACTATACCAATGTGGGTTTTGATCTGCATATTAGTGGTGGACAGGGTGGCGAAATAAATGAGCTTTGGAAAACGTGGGCATAATGCCTCAAGCGTTGTGTATGGTTTGGATGTCATTCATTTGGTTTTCATTGTGGTGGAGGTGGTGGTCTCACACTCCTATTGAGGACTGCGCAACCAGCAGGCTTCTACGCTCCCTTAACAGGTATGTAAATCTCATTGTTTTGGATCTTTGTATTGTTTGTTTGGTTTACGGTCTTGAAATGCATACTTCTGATAGCATTGTTTTGGTATGTGCAGGTGAGCAAGCGTGGGAACTCTTGTAGGTTGCTTGCAACCAAACTCTGGGTAAGCCCCAAATTTGCAATGGTCTTTACACTTGTTGTGTGGTTTTTGCAGAGGGTTCAAGCTTGGGTGTGGGGAAACATAAGGTTGAGTCGTGTCGTTGTTTGGGGTTTGATAAATGTTTTGGCATTTGTATAAGCGACTATGTAAGCCTCTCATGGCTCTGCCAAATGTAATTTTTGATATATTTTGATTGTTAATAACTTGGTTCGGCTCTTTGTATAAAGTTATTATTTGCAACAACATGTATTTGGTTTTGGTTTGACTTAATGGACAAACTCTGTTTGGGTAAATGACTATGCGTTTCTTTTTTATTTTACGTTGTCATTTCTCTATAATGGCACATTCGATGATTTGACTGTGTAAAGTATGTGTAAGGTAGCAGCGTGGGGTTTTATTTAAATAATGTGGATGCGTTAGTTTATTAATAACATGGATGGGTTTGTTTGGCGGTTGTAAGCATGAAGCTTGGCTTGTAGCGTTGATATGCAGCCTGGGTTTATTATTTAAATGTGTATATATTCTAAACCGTGACTGTGCATAAGGTGGTATAGGGAATGAGCATAGATCTGTTCCGTCATTGATATACAATGTTTATAATAGAACCTTTCACAGGAAGCCTAAGAGGCGAAACCCTTGATGGATGATATAGTTCGTAAAGTGTTGATTTGTTTTATTTGAGGCCTACAAGATTTGATCCTGGGTTGGTAATGATTTGGACTTATGGTTTGAGGGTTGTAAACCCATGTTTCGTTGATATGATTCTTATGTAATGGTTCTTGTGATTTCTCCTCAATGTGATGCATTGGGAATAACTCTCTTTGGTTTGGATGTTTCGTTTGAGTTTATACTGCAATGTAATATATGTTATTCGCTAGTAGCGAATTGTTTTATAAAATATTGACAGACCGACAGCCAATCCTTTACAGGATTCGATGGCTGGGTTGGGCTGGGTGTATTAAGGTTTTTAGAAATGTTTTAATATTTTTATAGCATGGTTTGGAAACAATGTGTTTATTAATATTCAATTGTTTTAAGTAATGTTGCTTATGTTTGGGGTTTTAAGAGCATTTATATTGTGGGAGCAAATGCATTGGCTAGCAATATGAAATATGCCAGTGTTTGGATTTGTGTTGAGGGTTTGAATTAATGAGTTTAAAAGATTCGATCTCTGGTCTGGTTGTTTATGAATATAACTGGTTTATTTAAATGTTTTGGAGCAAAGTTAATGTAATGTTTAGTTTTAAGGAATAAATGAGTTTATTCGATTTTAATTAATATTTAGGGTTTATTTTACCTAAATTTGTGAAATCTCTAGTTTAACTTTATAATAATGTTTGAGCAAGATCTAGTAGCTAGTTATCTAACATGTAGGGTTTGAATCTAAGTTAAATTGTTTGACATTTAAATTTGTTTAAATAAAAAACTAAGAGAATTTAAACTGTAAACACCTATCTAGGAAATGAAGGCTGAATTTAAGGTTAAGTAAATATATTTACCTACAATATAAAACATAACCCTAGATATTGTAGAAATATTTCAAAATGAGATTCAATAAATTAAACAAAAGGAAATCTAGTTGAAGCATGTATTCAATATGCAGATTTTCCATCAAGATCATAAACACTACTCAGTAAAAATATGTAAAGACTAGAGAAGGAAAAAACCTCATACTTGCAACTTTCAGTTTATTAATGGCTAAGAAAACCTGCACAATTAAACACACATAATTAATAAAAACTTAGCTAGTTCTGACCTCCCATCTGTTTACTGAATAACTTGGGAACTACCACATTCCTCCCAACCATGACCTGGAACCGTTCCTGGTTTTAGTCTGGATTCCCCATGAGTTGGTTCCAACATGCAAGTAGTCTAGAGCTCCTAAAGGTAAGGCCTCTTCTATTTGGAATATCAGGTTCAATACCAGATTGCTTTGCTTTTGGAAATGCTCTCCAAAATTATTAAGAATAATGATTTGATCATAATTGGGATCCCCAAGCCTTTCCTTGGCTTAGGTCTTTATAGACAATCTTTAGGAAAAAGGGCAGTTGTTTCAAAACTTCTGTTAGATCAAGAATCCATTATCTTCTTGAAAATAATATTTAATTGATTTATGTGAAGTTAATAATTTATTATAATTATCTTAGGAACTCTTTTACTAGTTCCTAATTTGACTCTTTTAGGTTTAAATATTTATTTAATCATTTTTAGTAAATAATAACATATAGATTCTTTATTAATCATTATATTTATTATTTCCTTATTATTTAATATGTGTGCTTACCCTTTTATTCATAACATATATAAACTATATATATTACAAATTGTATTGTTAATATTGATTTAGCCATCATATAGCATGATCCCATTTACATGGTGCTTTCATTAGCTTATAATTATTTATTTTATCAAGGCCTTCAGGTAGGGTTGGTCAACTAAGTTAGGCAGCTCTAAACCTCCTTGCATATTGGATTACCTCGTGTATCGTGGTATCTCTTCAGTACTTGATGAGAAGTAGAAATTCAAATTTTCATTTAATCAACTTAAAAATAAGTAAGATAAGGTCAGTGTTTTTCAGGGTCGTTTTCACTCAACACAATTAATTTTTAGCAACTCCTAACGTTAATCAGAGCCCACACTCAACGCTAAAACTGAGAGTTACACTTAGTGCAATTCCATAGCCTCTCGCTCAAGACCAAATCTAGGATGTACTTGTATAATACACCTAGGGATATAGTGGCCAAGGATCCGATGTTCCAGAGCTTATGCTCAACATCAATTTGAAATGCTCCAGGGCTTATGCCCAACACTTCCAATTCTTTTATTTCACGTGCTTCACATCTTATGCTCAACACAAACATTTCATAGCTCATGTGCTCCAGAGCTGGAGCTCAACATAACAACAAAACACTCATGTGCTCCAGAGCTTGCGCTCAACACAAAATCTCATCACTCATCTGCTTCAGGGTCCACGCCCAACACACTATAGAACTCAATTGTGCAATCAATCTTCTGCACATTCTATAACAATAATCATCTCAGTATATGCATTTTAAGGTAAATCACATAATATAATCAATTTATAGTCCTACGCCAATAATCCTATCCATCAGGGTCCATGCCCAACATATACAATCTCATACATGCTAAATAAAACATATGCATTGGCTTACGCCCAATATATAAATCATCATACTCATGTGCAATGGGGTCTTATGCCCAATATACAATATAAAGATCAAAGTGACTCATGTGCAATGGGACTCATGCCCAATGTGGTTAAGGTAAAAATCCAGGATACTACAGCAAGTGGGATAAGGATAATTTTCATGGGCTTTGGATTCATAGACACTTGCATAAATAAACCAAAAATATAATATTTAAAACTTTCCCTAAAGTGAGCATACCAATGCTCAATTATGGCGATCATAATCAAGACAATTGTGTTGCAGATCTATGGAATATTAAAATGCTAATGAGAAAGGCTATAAATAATACACATTGGATCCATGTCGAACTGGATAACAGGCCACCATTTATACAATGTGGATCTACATCTCAGTGTACATCAGCAAAATGTTGAGAACTTGGAATAACATATTGACTTGACTTTCATCATACTCATCATGTAGTGGTACCTTTGTCTGCAACTTGGGCGATGACATATGCTAATAATGGCATTGTGTCATTAGGTCTTTAATCCAACCTATCAACTATACAAGATTTTATGTGTGAATAAGTAATTTGTAGTCAAACTAATCCGAATTTATGTGAGAATGAAATGAAAGAGCATAAATATATTCACAGACATATATGTATTGCAAGAGACACAGTGATACATTAAACCCATATTCTATTAAAATGAATGAAACGGGACATACTGTTAAATAAAAGAAACTAGAACGGTGGTAGTTATATCTTTGACAATAGATGTGGCAGCTACACTCATTCGTGACAGTTGAATACAAAAGGAGGTAAAAAAGGCACATTTATCATAAATATGAGAGAAAGAACCCTAAACATCCAAAAACCTAACCTTGGAAGATGGATCGCCATATAATTTGCAGCCCCAAGGTGGTTAGTTGAACAATCAACTTCCCAGGGTCATAACTTTTGCATACGATCTTCATTTAGGGAGCTCGATGGTCCATTGGAAAGATATATCCGAGGAGTACAATAGTGGATCAAACTCAAACTAGAGCCTATAATTATAGTTTGGGTCACAACTAACCCAAAAAAAATCATTTTTTGCCTCACAACGGCCCCAAAAATTCAAGACACAAAAAAACTATAGAAAATTACAAGAAAATTGCCAACATAGAAAATTGTTTTGAGCTAGTGGAATAGGTGGGTGGCCATGTATATCCATCTGGATAATTTCCCCCCCCCCCCTCCCCAACCTAGGAAGCAATGGTCTCCATTATGTTGAGTTCCCCCATCAAACATGGAAAATTTTGTTGAATTTAACTCCCGGTGAGCCACTTGCCTTAGTGGAGTAGTTTCCCTGCCTTAGCAACCCGATACAGTTGAATCTTTTGCTAGCAGGTGCCCTTAACATGTGTGTCCATGATTTTATTAGTAGTTCCATGTTCCATGCAGTTAGGGTTGAGCTCTATAGGTGTCAACTGCTCTGCCATCTCTGATGTGTCCAGTAATGGTGGAAAATATGGGCGAAGGAGCTCTACATTGAATATTGGGTGCAAGCCGAGGAATGGAGGAATGCTTAATTCGAAGGAATTATCATCGAATACCTTGGTGATGGTTTAAAACCTATATCAAAGTGGACAAATCTTGCGATGGGGTTTCATGGGCCTCTCTTTCTTCAAATGCAACCAAACCTCGTCACTCACTTGTAACTTGTGTGGAACCCGATGTTAGTCATGTCGTTGCTTGTACTTGGTATTGGATTTTTCCAAAATGTCATGGACCTATTGGTAGATGCATTGGATTTGTTCAATGAATCTGGTGGCCTTATCATCCTCAATTTGAGCATGAGTAGATTCCTACACGTGGATGCAATGGGCAAAGTTACATCAATTGGGGCTAGTGGTTGGAACCCTAAGCACACCTGAAAAAGGGCTATGGCTAGTAGAGCTATGAATGGCCCTATTATAACTATGTTGAACACATGTAAATATCTCACTCCATGTGCGAGGATGTTTAGAATTGTACATTCTCAGAATATGCACAATCATTCGGTTGACTACGTATATTTTTCCATCGGTCTGGGGGTGGAAGGTAGTCGATCGGTGAGCTTGGTATCCATCAATGACCATAGGTTGGATCATAAGGTGCTTAGGACCCTGATGTCCCAATTTGAAATGATAGTATGTGGTAGTCCGAAATGAACCCAAACACGCTTGAAGAAGAGCTTAACAGTGGCTTTGGCAAAGATGCTACTTTTACAAGCTATCAGATTGACCATCTTAGAGAAGAGATCCATGACCACAAACACACAGTCATTACCATGCTTGGTGGAAGGTAGTCCTAACATGTAATCCATGGAGATGGGTTCCCATGGCCCATTGGGAGTAGGCATAGAAGTGTACAACCCCTGCTTCTTAATGGTAGGTTTCATAATGGTGCATACAGTGAAGGATCTGATATATTTGTTGACATCTTATTAGAGCTTGGGCATATAAAAATATTTATGCAATATCAAAGTGCCCTGCCACCCAACTATAATGTGCTTCCCAAATTAGCTTCACATGCTCACTTGAAGGAACACAGAGATATCCTAGGTTGCATAGCAATCCTTCCTGGAGGTGAAAGTCTACCACTAGCGTGCCTACACATAGTTATTTATAGATGGAAGCAAATTCAGGATTGTTGTCATATAGTTGAGGCCACCCAGAGGTCTCGTGGCCACAAGAGTTGAGCACCATGGTTAATTCTACTACTGGAGGTCGACTGAGGCAATCGACAACTCGATTGGTGTTTTCCTTATTATATTTAATGTTCATGTGGAATTGTCGCAAGTAGGTGGACCACTTTTGGTGGTGATCATTCTATAACTTTCCTTGGTTTTGCATGAACTACAGGGGCTTGTGATCAGTGTGGATGACTGCCTCTTTCCTTAGGTTGTAATGCTTCCATTGGTAGCAAGCTTGGACAATAGAATACATTTACTTACCATAGGTGGGGTAGTTGTGGACTGTATCTAAAAGCATCTCACTGTGATATGCCACTATATGGCCATGCTGAGTGAGGACTACGCCTACAACATAGTCGAAAGCATCTGTCTCAATTTCAAAGAGCTATTGCAGATCTAGTAAGGTAAGGAAAAACGTCAAACATAAGCACTGCTTCAGTTCCTCAAGCTTGTTGTTGTAGCTTAGACCAAACAAATATGGCCTTGGATCCCCCTTTTGTCACTTGGCTAAGGGACCAAGCAATATTAGAGAAGCCCAACACAAATCTATGATAGAAGTTGGGAAGGCCCAGGAAGCTCTGAAGTTTTGTGAGGGTTGTCGGGGTTGGTGAGTCGCGAATGGCTTGGATCTTGGCTAGATCCACATGCATGCCATGTTCATTCACTATGTATCATATATATTGAACCCTCTCCGTGCCAAATGAGCACTTCTTTAGATTGACATATAGCTTGTGCTATCGCAGGGTGTTGAGGACATGGTGGATATGCTGCAAATGTTTTGCCCGTGTTTAGTTGTAGATGAGGATATCATCTAGAGATACGGTTGTAAAAGAATTGGTGAATGGATGGAGGATATCATTCATCACCAACCACTCAAAAAGGGCTTCCCAAGATTTAAAGGCAGTCTTCCAGACACTGGTCTAATCAATTGGCACTTGATGATATCCAAAAGTCAAATCAATCTTACTAAAATATTTGGCACCCTTGAGCTAGTCCAGAAGGTCATTGATCCAAGGAATAGGATATCGATTCTAGACTATGACTTTGTTTAGAGCTCGGTAATCAAAACATAAGGTTTGCTGAGATTTCGCAGTGAAGATTCATGACATCTAATGGATAATCTGCGGTAAGCAAGTTTATTGTCGACGTTTCGAACCAAGCGTGGCTCATCTTCAGGACATAGCGATGCCTGGGGATTGTTCCTCTTTCAATAGTGCATTATTACAGAAACCATTGTTTTGAGAGGTGTCGACAAGGTGCATTAATACATAGTCACCATGCCCAGTCTTTCTTCAAAACCAACACAATTTGGACTCCCACAAGGTGAGGAATTGGATTAAATCTGCCCTTTCTGGATTAATTCTTGAATTTGGCGTTTGATTTCTTCATTTTCCATGAGGCAACACTTGTATATTGGCATGTTAGGCAAAGGCACCTCGGGTATCAAATCAATGGAGTACTTGACTTGGCAATTTAATACCACCCAAATAGGTGTGGTGAAGATGTCTTTGTATGTTTCCATGATCTTGTCCACATATTTATGTTGTGTAGAGGGATCCTGTGTTGAGGTGGTGGATGTTGATGTGATCTTTTATTCACCTTCATAACAAATCATGAAGAAGACGAATTTCCTTATCTGGGAGATTACCTTCCTGCGTGCTTCCTGCACTACTTAGATGTGATGAGGGACACTGAAATAGTGGGAATTGTCTCTAATATCCTGTAGAGCTTCTTTCCCAAAGTAATAATGACACTATGAGGTCTAGATTCATACAAAGCATGACATTTCAACATATATTGTTTTCCTAAAAGAACATCACAAACTTCAACCAAGGAAACATCACACGTTACCTCATCTTTTGAGGGATTGATGTCGTAGGAAAGGTGGCATTGTTGACTGACACAAATGTCTCGTCTATGTCTCAGCCAACAGATGGTGTATGGTTAGGGGTGTGGAACCGTCGATAGCTTCAATCGTTTGAATGCCTCGACTGAGATGAGGTTCTTCTAGCTACCATTGTCAACAATGAAATGTAGTTGGTGCCCATGCACCCATAGTTGTGAAAGGAAGAGGCAATTTCCCTTTTCTTGCTTTGAATTAGAGTTTGAGCCAGAGTATGAACCCAAGGATTTTGTCCCAGCCAACAACAACTATTTTGAGCGACACTCACCAATGTTTTTCCAGGGGATTTTGTGGAACCCACTCCACTTGTTGGTGTACTTCTTTGATTTCATGTTACCCTTTTTTCCTATGGCTTGGGTTGGTGGTCAAGATTGTGGTTATCCTTTCTCTTTCCTTTTCTTTGTGAATTAGGGTTTCCTTTCTCAGGCTTTTGTTATTTCTAGTTTGCAATCCCAAACTCCCAACTCTGACTTATTCTTTTGCTTAATTTTTTGTTTGATCTTGACATCATACCGATAATCATCTCCTAACGAGGATATGTCTAAGAAATCCATCTTTGTCTAAATGTACATGTGCAAGCCAATACGATACTTTAGGACCAATTGTCATTCAGAGTCTCTAATACCCAGTTTTGAGCACAGGGTATGGATTATATTGGTAAACTCCAACACTGTTTGGTCTCTTCCTAGCACAAAGTCGTCCACCTAGTGTACTAGTCATCATAGTTTCCATCAAGGTACAATTCCTCCTTGGCGACATCGACAAAAGTCGCACAAGTGGGTTCTAGTCTATATATTTCAGACTCATTTCTTGCATGCCTCTCACAATACCCATCCCACTAGTATTTGATATGGGAAAGGGATTTGAGGAGCGCGAAGGTGATCGTTTCACTTTCAGAAAAAATTTGAACAAAGAAGTAACCCTCTAATAGACTCAACCATTTCTCCAGATCATTTGTATATTTCCTTCAAATAAAGTCAAATTTAACTTATATTTTGAAAGGAGTTGGGCCTTTGAAATGACTTCTTTTTGAAGGTGCATCCACCGTCATCGACATTCGTCGAAGGATCTATGTGAAATTATCCATCATCTCATTCCTTTGTCGCGCAAGGGATTCCTCGAGCAACATATTAATTGGATCTCTTGCTCGACCATCTCTCTTTTCTTCTCCTTCCACACGAGGTTTCTTAGGCCAATGAGATTAGTTTTCCCAAGCTCCCAACTCTCGATATTCAATTCTCATTGGGGACATGCACTGAGAAACCACAAGAGGAGATTGCTTTGATACCACTGACCAAAATTTATGTGAGAATGAAATAAAATATCATAAATATATTCATATGCGCAAATATACTTTGCAAGAAACACAGTGATACAATAAACCCATATTTTATTAAAATGAATGAAACAAAACACATTGTAAAATAAAAGCAGTTAAAATGGTGGTAGCTATATCTCTGATAAAAGATGTGGTGGCTACACTCATTCATGAAAATATGAATACGAAACGAGGTCAAAAAGGCCCATTTATCATAAGTATAAGGGAAAGAACCCTAAACATTCAAAAACCTAACCCTGGAAGATGAACCATCATAAAGTTTGTGGCCACAAGGTGGTTAGTTGAACAATCAACTTCCCAGGGTCACAACTTTTGCATACGGCCTTCGTTAGGGTGCTCAATAATCCGCTGGAAAGATCTATTTGAGGAGTACAATAGTGGATCAAATCTAGATTAGAGCCTACAAATTTCATTTGGGTTGCGGTGGACCCAAAAAAATATAGTTTAGGGCCTCCAAATGGCCTCGAAAGTTAAGTACCCGCAAATAATAGAAAATTACTAGAAAAATTTCCAACATGGAAAATTGTTTTGAGCCAGTGGAATAGGTGGGTGGACACCTATATTCATCTGGATCAGTCCTCCCCCCTTAGGAAGAAATGGTATCCATTGCGTTGAGTTCCCTCGTCAAATGGGGAAACTTTTGTTGAACTTTACTCCTAGGGAGCCACTTGCCTTAGTGGAGTAGTTGTAATGCCTTGACAACCTGATATAGTCAGATATTTTGTTGGCGGGTGCCCTTAACCTATGTGTCCATAATATGATAAATAGTTTCCTATTTCATGCAGTCAACGTTGAGATCTATGGGTGTTAGCTGTTCTGCCATCTTCGATGTGTCCAATAATGGTGGGAAGGAGCTCCACATTGAATATTGGGTGCAAGTCAAGGAATGGAGGAATGCTTAATTCGAAGTAATTCTCGATAATGTACGACCCATATAGAAGTGGATGAAGCTTGTGATGGAGTCCTATGAGCCTCTCTTTCTGCAAATGCAACCAAACATTGTCAGCCACTTGGAACTTGTGTGGAATCCGATGTTGGTCATGTTGATGCTTGTACTTGGTATTGGAATTTTCCAAAATGTCATGAACCTGTTGGAAGATGTGATGGATTCACTCAATGAATCTACTGGCCTTATCAACCTAAGTTTGAGCATGGGAATATTCTTCTTATGTGGATGCAATGGGCATAAATACATCAATTGGGGCTAATGGTTGGAACCCCAGACATACCTAAAAAGAGTTGTGGCCAATAAAGATATGAAGGGATTTGTTATAACTATGTTGAACATATGGAAGGATCTGATCCCATGTACTGGGATTTTTAGAATTGTACATTCTTAGAATATGCACAGTCATATGGTTGACTACCTTAATTTGTCTATCAGTATGGTGGTGGAAAGCAGACGATTTGGTGAGATTGGTATCCATCAATGACCATAGGTTGGACTAGAAGGTGCTTAGGAACCTATTGTCCCTATATGAAATTATAGTCCGTGGCAGGTCGAAATGAACCCAAACACGCTCAAAGAATAACTTAGCAGTGGCTTCAACAGAGAGGCTCTTTTTGCAAGCTATCACAATGGGCATATTAGAGAAGCTATATAAGACCACAAACACATAGTCATTACCATGCTTGGTGGAAATTATTCCTAACATGTAATCCATGGAGATGGATTCCCATGGCCCATTAGGAGTAGGTAGATGAGTGTACAACCCCCACTTCTTGATGGCAAGTTTCATAATGGTGTAGGTAGTGTAGGATATGATATATCAGCTGGCATCTTGTCATAGCTTGGGTTGGTAAAAATATTTTTGCAATATTGTCACTATCTTTTTAGTGCCAAAGTGCCCTTCCAACTGAATTTATTGTGCTTCCCAAATCAACTTCACACACTCTCTTGAAGGAACACAGAGATGGCCGAGGTGGCATAACAATCCTTCCTGGAGGTGAAAATATGCCATTGGTGTGCCTACACATAGTTCTTCATCAATGGAAGCAAATCGGGATCATGGTCATATAGTTGAGGCCACCCAAAGGTCTCGTGGCCTGATCCGAATGATGTTAACATGAATTGCATAAAGAGCATGAATGAAGCTCACAAATCCACAAGAAGAGAACCAAACAGTAAAGACAATACGCACATAAAGACAACAAGTTGATAACGGAGTTCGTCCAGGATGGACTACGTCTCCGGGCCTGCTTCTCAATAGGAGGGCCGATCTATAATCTCAGCATGAAGGCAAAATACATGGCAATGATACAATGATACCTTGGCGACAATGGTTAGGAAGAGAACCGCTGCCCAAAACACAACAAGACTGCTTCCAGCAACTCCAAATCCTGAAGACAATGTAAAATGAGTATAAACACTCGTACCTTCCTCCTGCAGAGCTACACAATCTCCCTTCTCTCATTTAGCTACAAAGTCTCCACTCCAAAGCATGAGTGGCAAATGGCAACTGAGGGGGCTTATATAGCCATGACTTGCCCCTCTTCACATTTTCCTCATGTTCTCTTTGGTTACAACAAATTTTGCCCAAGAAGGCATATGGTTCCAACTCCCCACACTTGGTTAGGCTCTTCTTAAATTATGTAGTTGTGTTCCCCTTTTAATATTCCAACCATATAGTTGGTTATAGTTTAAAACTATACCAAGTATAGGTTGAAACTCATTACATATGTTATAATGTTTAGAACCCACTTTAAAAGCCATAAACAAAGTTTTAAAAAACACATGTGTTAAAGAGTGGGCGCGTCCCACGTGGTGGCTGTGCCAATGGGAGGAGGGGAGCGGTGATTGTAACCACCCTCCATTCGAATCTTGTGAAATACATGTGGCTCGTACTAGCGGTGTTGAATGGGATGGTCGGTACCCCATGGGCTGGGCCACGAGATCCACGTGTCCTCCCTTATTTCTCCCCATAATATAAGCTTTTAAGTTAAATACCATTTCTCCTGTGGGCTTTTAATATGCAGTGACGGTGGCTTAGAGGTAAATACTTTGGCATACCTTTGGAGAGGTTAGGAGGTCGAGTCCTACGGACTTGGTAATACTTTTGCATAAACATGCATCAACCAACCGGGAGTTCCCACGTGTCTCAACTTCATTGGTCCATGTCAACACTTTGTTAGGTGCCAACTCGATGCCACATCATCACTCATCATCCACGTTAGTGTGTATAAGCCACGTGGCATTTTTTTTCTTCTTTCGCTAAACATGCATTAACCAACAGGGAGTTGCCATGTGTCTCAGCCTCATTGGTCCATGTAAACACCTCGTCATCCATCTGTACTATATGGATGCCACATGTCACCGTGCCAATGGTGCCATGTGGCACCCCCATTTTGCCAAATTTGCATGTTTCATCAATACAACAGAATGCAATAACTTTCTCATACAGAGTCCGTTTGAGGTGAAACGAACGCCGTTGGAATCGTCTCAATGAGCCCTTAAATATGGTGCTGGTTTTGCAGAGATTGGAGCACTTCAAAAATTTTGCCTTCTTGGATCCTCCTAGATCATGGCCACAAGAGTTAAGCACCATGGTAAATGTTGCTTTTGGAGGTTGACTGCGGCAATTAGTAACTCGATTGGTGTTTCCCTTCTTATAGTTAATGTCTAGGTGGAATTGCTGCAAGTAGATGGACCACTTTTGGTGGTGGTCATTATGTAACTTTCCTTGGGTTTGCATGAACTGTGTGTTGGCAAGAGGTTTTGGATACATTAGTTGCAAGTCGGAAAATATAATATTTTATATATTTTGTGTCACCTTTTGTAGTTTTGGACCATATCTTGTGGATATTGGTCATTATTTTGTAGAAATAGTTAAGAGTTAGTTATGAAGTTGTCTAAGTGGACCTTGAATGTAAAGGCGCAAGCCTACAAGTAGATGTTGAATCGCAAGTGTTGAAAAGGGGGGCTATCAATCGATGTATTAACAACCTTAGTGCCTTTTTGAGTACTTTTGAGAACACTTGTTGAACTGTGATCTATTTTGAATCTGTGATCTTGAGCTGAAGTAATATGACGAGACGGAGGTTGATTCGAATCGTTGTGTTCTTTTCTTGTTTTACTATCTTACTGTTTTCTGCGACTCATTGATGAATGCTATGTGGATCTACGACATGGATCTATGATGCGATGTTTCCCTATTTTGAATGATATTATCATGTTGGATCTATTTGGGCATCAGTATGCTTACTACAATTATGATTGAATGATGTGATATGTTGAAGAACAATGATGAATGATTCTGTTAATGCTTAAGTAAACGATCAGATCTGTTAATGTTGCGCTAAACCGTAAAGTTGATGTCACCTTTTCCTCTCTTATTATGCAGAAACCTGGTTCCAATAGCTCTCCCTCGAACATCTCGGGTGAGACCTATTCCACTCTGCGGGTGTTGTTAAACAGGGTAAAACCTGTCTAGTCTGGTGCTCAGGGAGATCACGGTGGTTTGGATGTTTACAAAGTGGGAACCCCTGTCGACTGGTTTTGTTGGTCGGGTTTGTGCTTGTAACACCCCAAAAATTTAAAATTTTCTTTGTGACATTAAATGTTTAGGTCATAGCCTAAATTGATAGTTTAGCAACTAACTTTAGTTTAAGTAACCGATAGACCATAATCAAGGAAAAAAGAGAAAACTAGGAATTAATATTCTCGACTAACTGTAACTGAAGGTTTACATAATTACTTACTAACTTTTAATACACATGTTACTGACTGAATCAATATGTAAAGGATTTCCAGTCTTGAAAGTTAATGAGTTAGAAACTTAATGAATTCATATCAATAGTTTATTTTGTCGCTAGTTTGTGATTTTGATAGCTTTTTTTCTTGTCTTACTGAAGGGGCTTGAGGTTTTCCCGAGGCTTGTTTAGCTTTCTCAAGCTAATGCAGATTTGATGCTTTTACAGGTCTCTACAGGTAAATTTCTATTTCTAGGTTACAAGGTGTAAAAAAATTAAAGTTTGGAAGATTAAAACAACAGGAGTAGGTTAGAAAAGAAAAGGTCCTAAACTTTACTTGCAGTCTATACTATCGCAAAGTGATAACTTCCCAGTTCCAAAACCAAGACTATTTATCTCGACGGCAGAATAGACTTACTAGAGTGGTTATCTATTTTTACAAATAAGTTAGAAGTTTGATGGAGTATAAATATCATCATGCTCTTGGTTGTTGAAGGTACTACAACTTAATTGCTTTCCATATATTTTGTAACTATGGAAATTATTCCTGCTAAGGCCTGGAACTTCCTAATGTTCTAAATTTATCATCATCATTATTGTTTAGCACTCATATACTAAATATACCTAAACAAACCTAGTCTATGCATATAATTACATTTGATGCATAACATATATGTATTAGTATGAACATATAATATACAAGCCAAAACATATATGCTAACCTAGGAATATATATAAATTCAAAGCATCTCAATAAACTATACTATGCTTATTTGATGTATGAACTATAATGTTAACATAGGCGTACTCTAAAATGCATACATGAAAACTATTACTATCACAAACTTTAGTATACACGAAATACTTGTTTAAAACTTAAATCATGTAATAGTATTAACACACATTCTTTGTAGGGATTAATGCGTCATTTCGACTATATCCAAAACCCAAAGAATTTCCTGGATGGTGGATTCCACGTGGTAACAAATCGTTGGTGGAAGGGCTTTAGTGCAAAACCCTAAGCACACAAAACCAAAACACTGCCCTAAACTCTCGCTTGATTTATTCGTTGTTTCGTTGTTTTGGGTGGAGAGACAGGCCGACAGGCCTTTGGCCTTCTTGGGCCTTTTGCAAATGTTAGCACCATAATATAATTACTCGTGCCCCAAAATAGGCTTTGGCATTATGGTTTCCACCATTGTTTTACTGCTTCAAGCTAGCTATGGCGCTAGTGGGTTTTTGGCTCTGGTTTCCTTGCCAAAATCGTTTCCTTCCTGTCGGCCGTGGTTAAGACAAGGTGCAAGTTTGGTTGTCAGCTTCGTTTCGGCGGTTCATTTAACAAATGGTAAAATAATGACGAAACCCTCCATTCAATTCATTTTATTTATTTTTGTTCAAATAATAAATGAAACCAACTAATAGGTTTTCGTATGTGCTAACACAGGTGAAAAACTCCACAATGCTGAGTGGAAACAATGGTGTTTGTCTACAGGTGAAAGGGTATGAGCTCGACCGGATTGGTAAGCCTTGGTCTCATCCCAGGGGTGCCCTCTGTGGTGTCAAGGATGCTTATGACTACTTACGTGGTGTTCAGTTTAAAGTGTTAGAATGCTAGTATTTAAAAGCTTCAGCTACGACCATAATATAAATATATAGTTATTGTTGTTTTGGGTTAGATATGGAGTTAGTAAGGCCGTTGATTGTTCATAACCCTTAGGGTTTTTACCAAAGAGCTATGGCTCTGGTAAATTAGTAGTTAGGGTTCGAAAGACACTGTTCCAGAGTTTTGTTTAAAGGCTACGACCCAAGCAAAAAGTTTACTGTTACAGGTTTTATAAATGTTTAATATTTACTGCAATTATTTAGTTTGAACACCATCTCGGCCTGGATATTTCGTAGACTCTATTGATATATATCTTGTTTTTAAATGTGAGAGCTATGGCTATAAGGTGCAAAGTTGTTATTCATGGTTTCCTTTTTATGAAAAATTGATTGCACTGTGTGATTAAGATTTTTATAAGAAAACTTTGCTATAAATAAAACATTTGGTTATGTTTTAATCTATGGCTTTGGATTGGTAAAGCTATTTATTACGATTATTTTGTGTAATTGTTTGTAAAAGATTATTTAGGGGTTTTAAGAAAAAGATTGTTTGTTTACAAAGTAACACATTAAAAGAGACTTTATCGGTCATTATGCTCGGCTTTGTAACCCATTTGTGACTATGGTTATCTTAATTTTTAAATATTAAAATGACTGTTTTTCTTTTTTTTAGACTCTGTTTAAATATATATTAGGACTCTGTTTATAATTCAATGTAGAAAATACTACAGCCATGACTGGTAAAGTCATTTAGCAAACAATTATGGTAATTTTCTTTAACATAGAAAATACTATGAAAAGTTTAACCTAGGTTCTTATTTTTGTTTATTAAGCAGCTTGGATATTTAGAATATCTTATTTCCTGATAGATTTTGGAATGAAAAAGAAAACTTTATCATGCAGCTTATGGTTTTAAAACAAAATAGTTTACAAGTTGTAATAATAGAATTAATTTTGGTTGGAAATCGGATGGTGGAGCAGTCGAAGAGAGGTTGCATCCACTCCATGGAGAGCTCGGCTCTTTGCATCGACCTCAAACAATATGGAATGGGAGATTTGCTTCAGAGCGGTGCCATCGATTTGACAAATAATGATCAAGCTAATGCAAATATCATAGACAGGTTGCATATCCCCGATCGGGCCTCATTACCCTGGACAGTTTAAGAAGGAATGTGGCTCTAATTGTGTTGGTTTCCCTGATGGATTTAGAGTTGTGAACAATGGTGGAGGAGTAGGATTCAGACGGTGACGACGCTCTGAACAAAAATGTTTTTTTGTGTTATAATGATCATATTAAGCCATACTTTCACGGCAGAAGCCGAAAAATAGCTTCACAAGACCCTGGTAACGACAGGATTCTCTGATCTATTGATTAATAGAGCTGGAACCCTATAAATGGCTACGCATCACCCAAATCTAATGCTACAACAAGGGTGCATGGGCGTTTTGCAAGCATTGGGAGGGAGATCAGCCCGCTCCTGGGCGCTGGTGCTTTTGTCCAGGTTGATGTTGGATGCTCAAAAATATAAGTGGATAAACATATGCTCGCATGGGACCAAGCCGCTACTAGTTTCGCTTAGCCTGTAGAACACAACGAGTCCGGCGTCTCCTCATATTGTTCTAGATTAGACTACACAGGAAACATCAGATCTGAAGAATGTGATGAGAATAGGAATGGATGCGGTTCAGATGATCCAGAATAGCTACCACGAAGCACGGCTTATGACAGATCTGGTATTTTTTCTTACATCTCCTATATGGGTGGGGTTCCCTTTGTTTTTTTCGATCTCTCCTCGGAATCTGGAGTTAGGGTAGACATAGACAAGTTCCAAATCTTTATAAAATTGACCTTTGGGAAGTCGATTATGGTATGGGTCCATGGATCTGAATTAGTGGAGACACTAATAGCAGACCTCGAGTGAAGAGAGGGTATTCCTATAACCTCTTTCCTCTTCCTCCATGAAGGCAAAATATTGCAGGAAGATTCTAGGCTAACAGATTATCAGATCTCTAAGAACTCAACCATTTTTTTGTTGCACCACCTGAGGGGAGGAGCAGAAGGAAATAGAGGACCCTCCGGTCCTTCATCGTATAAAGAAGCAACTCGACCTAAGGGACCTCCTGCAATAGCCTCTTCTTCTCCCCAGAACAGTTCGTATTTTGAGGAAAAGATGGAATCTACACCAACACTAGAGATCAAGAACCCTCAGGAAACAAAACTTTTCAGTATGCTACAATCTGTAGCTGTCATTTGTCATTTTAATGGTTTTTGGCCTAGACCTTTTGATGTCCATCAATGGGTTTACACAAATTGGACAACTAATTGTCAAATCCTCTTATGTTCCAAGAGGTTCTTTGTAGTTCAGTTTGAATCTCAGGAAGATTACTAGAAGATGCTAACTCATGGACCTTGGTTTTGGGGGAGAGCTGGGCCCTTCATAACACCCTGGTTTCCAGAGTTTGATTCAAACTCCATGGTGGTAACCAAGATGCCAATGTGGGTGAGGTTGCCAAATTTACCTCTACCATTATGGCACCATTTAGTATTGGAAGACATTGGCAATCTTCTAGGTAGGTTTATCAAAAGTGACAGCGACAGGAAAGAACATGGATTATTTACCTATGCAAGAATTTGTGTGGAGATTGACCTCAACAAAGGACTCCTGGATAGATTACAGTTTAAACATGAATCTTTCAATTGGATTCAGAGGTTGGACTATGAAAATATTGCTTTTAGATGCAGATTCTGTCATTTGATAGGTCACCTCCAAGACACATGCCCTCTTCCTAAAAAGTTCACAAAGAAAAAAAAGGGGCATACTTCTAACCGTAAAAATTGGCAAACAGATTACGTTCCGTCTCTAGATGGGGATGAGGAGAGTGAAGATGAAGAACAACCGGAAGTATAGAAAAATGAGGAAAAAATGATGAAATCTGAATCAGTGGATGCACAAACACTAGGAAAAAAGAACTATGGTGCGGAAACACTATCAAATGATGTGAATCCTCTGGATGCTTCTTTTAGTGGACTAAAGCGTGCACATGAAACGAAAAGCTTAGATTCTGATAAAGATCTAGTTACTGTTTAGCAGCCAGGGGAGATGGCAGGTAAACAATTGATCGTAGCTGTCACTCCGCAGGATGGTTGGACTGAAGTGAAAAGAAAGAAGATGGGGAAAAAAGGGAAAATAGAGACATATTTTCATCCTTGATTACCATGTCCTATGATGTATTGTAGTTTTATCTTTTTTCATAGACCTTTGGTCTATTTTTTGACCGCTTGCTTCTACACTTGAGCTAATTGCTCGTAATGCATTTGCATCTACAAAATGTAATTTTGATTCACCTCAGCTGAAATAAAATTACGCTTTTTTTTCAAGGAAAAAAAATAGAATTAATTTTGGTTATGAAAAGCTTAGTTTGTTAGGTATTTAAGGAACTTTGTAAATTACACTAAGTAATATTATACTAACCCAGACAACCTTCTGACTGAACAAATGAACTTCAGTGTTCGATTTTAAACTAAAATAGTTTGAAGTTTAACTCGTAAAATAAGTATTATAACTAGAATAATATTGTTTATAAATAGGTCTTACAGTGTTAAATTATGCTTGATTTGTTATTTACTAAGTGAAATTTATTATATTGTATTTAGTATTTATTATAGTTCTTATAATTCACACTGGTTATTGTCTGTGTGACCTAAGCTTACAGTAATAATTCTCCTGTAGAAAATCCCAGAGATATTATATAACTGAAAGAGTTCTAAACCAAAGGAATATTATGAAACTTGGCTAAAATAATAAGTAATAGCTTCTAATGTAGAACAAATTCAAAACAGATTATCTAAGTAATAATCATTCTATTTACCTCTAATCAGACCTTCTGTACTAGAGTACTTCATCTTATGATGAGTGGAAAAATACAGAGTGGGATTTTTATTCATTAAACCATTTTATCTAATTCCAGGTTTAACTATTCAGTTAAACAAATACAAGTAGTTTTCTGAATACAAATGCAGACTTGGACCATCTATTTGCAGCTGCAACTATTTAAGAGGTAAAACAAGTCTTGGCTACTTTCATTTCGGAACTTTTACTTGCATAAAGACAAATAAAATAACACTTTGGAACCTGGTAACTTGTAGAGGAGACAAACAACCCAAGGAGCCTGTTCCATCCAACCTTTCTTGAAGATAGCTCACTGCTTGTCTTCGGATCCCCAAGCCTATCCACTGATCCACCAGGTTGAAAGCACTGTGTAATAGGATGGGATTGAATACCCATGCAACTCCACAGAAGTACATAGCAGCAGTACTTCTGCACTTTGCAACAAAGAACTCAACTAACAAGTTGCACTAGCTCTGAAAACAGTCTTAGAACTCAAACCACTTCTGCCTTTCCCCTCATTGCATCTCTTGTGCACATTTCCCAATTTCAGAAATTACACAAGGTAATGATTAAACAGCCTCATGCTGAATTCGACGGGTAAATATAAGCATGCCTAGGTCTTTTGGTCAGTTTTTCACTTAATGAGCCACCTGCTCTTGTTCCACTTTCTTGGGAACATGACCACAAAATTAGGGAAGTTACCCCCTGCAACAACTAGAAGTGGTTGAGGATGTTGCCATGTGTCAATTTGCTCTCACCCCAGTCTATTCCACCTAGTGTGCTAGTGGACACTCATTGAACAACCTCCTTAGGCCATTTGTCTCATCTTTTATTTATTAATAATAAAATATTCAACATAATTAATTACAAACATCCTTGACCCCACATGGTCAATAGTCACAAACTTTACAATAAAATAAAATATAATGTCTTTTTAATGTAAAATGTTATTGAAATTGGGATACGTGACAGTGCCAACAAATGATTTTGTTGTCAGGACCTTGTTGCTACTGACGGAAGGACATGTGGCATCTGATGAGACCAAAAATTCAAGATTGGTTCGACCAGAAGCTGCGAGAATTCGCTGAGACAGAAAATCATAACCTTGGATCGACGACAGATAAGTGGCTGGAAAGATACATACACGACGGTCCACACGAGTATTTTTTCTTTGAATTTCTAATTATCTTGTATGAGTGGTTGGCGCGATTTACCTAACGTAAGACAAATGTTTAGGGAGGAGAGCCAACGTCCTGGACCCTTGAATTGATCTAAGAGTTATAGGAAACCAACAATAGAGCATCGTGGGCTGTTGAAGTTTGGTTGGACAACATCTTGGAAGGATATATCATCGAGTTTGCGGATGATACTACTAAGTCCTACAGTGAAGCAGTAAGGGAATTCTTCAACAAACTAAGAGGTAGGTTCTTATTGACGTTGCATTTATCAATTAAAATGCTTGTCTATGAAAAAGGCATACTGAAGATGTACCTTGAGTAGTAGAACTCTGGTGTGAGGAGGTTGTGGATACTGCAAAGAAGGGGGGAGACGAAGGGAAGGATAAGGGGTAGATGGGTGCAAGTTTCAACGAGACTGTGAGGGAATCTGAGGAAGAAAGTGGTCTTACAAGGGGAGGAGCAAGGTTTAGACAAGAGAAGAGGCAGAGGACAGGGGAAGGTGCTGCTGCAATTGAAACACAAGACTATGAAGGAAGACCACACGGGACGAAGCAACCCTACAATGACGAAGAGGACGACTAGACTACGCCCAGAATAGTGATAAGGTCAACCCCAGCAACAACGTTCCCACACCTCTGCGCTATTAGAATTTGAATGCCATTAAGATCTTCAAGTAGAGAGTTTTGATAATGTTGCAGCAATTGAATGGAGAATGAACATACAAACTAAGCAAAACAAACCACACAGGAAACAGATAAGTATTGCTCAGGAATTTATAGTATATTCATCATAATAATATCTAATGTTACAATGTAGTTTACATAGGTAGAATTCAAATGCATGAGTATCGAATTCGAATCCTCCAAGTGGATAAGACTGTATCTAACTGAATGTCTAACTCAAGGTCTCCCAATCAATATCAGAGTCCAAATGTATAACTCCCCGATGACCAATAACTCCAATAAGCAGTAAAAACTTGTTAACTCAGTGCAACTGAGTGTGGTAGGTAGGTAAAGCAATCCTCCCCATGCAACCATGCATTATCCATGCATGAGTAGCGCTAGCCTAACTGACTGTGAAATAACTGATTGTAACTAGGGGATAATTAAGACTAACTAGTGCTAACACCAACAGACTGAAGTAGGCTAGTGTTGGGACTCCTAGTGGTTCCTAAAATGTAGGGATTGGTCTAGGAGGCGCCCTAACTGATGCATGCACATGCAGTGAGTGACATTTAACCTCTAGTAGTGTTCCCCACCCTTTAATGACTGGTACATGTGGCCCCATTGGGCCAAGTGGACCCAACTGCACTAGTGGACCCATTTAATTAATTTAAGGTTCCTAAGTTAGGAAATAATTAATCTAATAGACATTTGACCAAGGGAGTATTAATAATCCTAACACCCCCCCTGAATCCTAACTTGGACAACTGTGGGCATTGGTAACAAGACCATAGGTCACCCAAATACAATCTAGAAGATAATAAAAAAATGTTTCTTAGTACAACTAAAGAAACAGGGGAAAACCTCATGGGAAACCCCCCCCTAAAAAATAAGCAAGAAAATAGCAATCTGCAAGCTATCTTTAGAAGAAAGAAGCTTCCTCCTTAGAAAAATAACTTGAACAAAAACACTGCTGCAAAAAATTGCAGCTCTACGCAGCAGCATGGTCCATTAGTGGACCTCTAATTGTACTTCTAAACGGATGACTCTGTTTGGTTCTGTTGGATGGTGAAGGTAGGGAATGATCAAATCTCTACTTTTGTGGGCCATGTAGCGGATCATTCGCCATCATCAAGTAGCACCGACCTGGAACTTTGCTACACCATTCTGTAGAGAGCGAATCTGTGAGAGATAGTGTAGCATGCTCATTCTTATACTAGGACCTGGTTCATCTTTTGTCTTCTGGAACTCGAGCGCCACTTCCAGCTGCATCAAGAAGCTTTTGAGCCTATTTTTTCTCTGAATTTATGATTATCTTGTAGGAGTGGTTGGCGTGATTTACCTATCGTAAGACAAATTTTTAGGGAGGAGAGCCAACGTCCTGGACCCTTGAATTGATCCAAGAGTTATAGGAAACCAACAATAGAGCATCGCGGGCTGTTGAAGTTTGGTTGGACAACATCTTGGAAGGATATATCACTGAGTTTGCGGTTGATACTACTAAGTCCTACAGTGAAGCAGCAAGGGAATTCTTCAACAAACTAAGAGGCAGGTTCTTATTGACATTGCAATTGTCAATTAAGATGCTTGTCTATGAAAAAGGCATACTGAAGATGCACCTTGAGTAGTAGAACTCTGGTGTGCGAAGGTTGTGGATACTGCAAAGAAGGGGGGAGACAAAGGGAAGGATAAGGGGTAGATGGGTGCAAGTTTCGACGAGACTGTGAGGGAATCTGAGGAAGAAAGTGGTCTTACAAGGGGAGGAGCAAGGTTTAGACAAGAGAAGAGGCAGAGGACAGGGGAAGGTCCTGCTGCAATTGAAACACAAGACTGTGAAGGAAGATCACACGGGACGAAGCGACCCTACAACGATGAAGAGGACGACTAGACTATGCCCAGAATAGCGATAAGGTCAACCCCAGCAGCAACGTTCCCACACCTCTGCGCTATTAGAATTTGAATGCCATTAAGATATTCAAGTAGAGAGTTTTGATAATGTTGCAACAATTGAATGGAGAATGAACATACAAACTAAGAAAAACAAACCACACAGGAAACAGACAAGTATTGCTCAGGAATTTATAGTATATTCATCATAATAATATATGATGTTACAATGTAGTTTACATAGGTAGAATTCAAATGCATGAGTACTGAATTCGAATCCTCCAAGTGGATAAGACTGTATCTAACTGAATCTCTAACTCAAGGTCTCCCAATCAATATCAGAGTCCAAATATACAACTCCCCGATGACCAATAACTCCAATAAGCAGTAAAAACTAGTTAACTCAGTGCAACTGAGTGTGGTAGGTAGGTAAAGCGCTCCTCCCCATGCAACCATGCATTATCCATGCATTAGTAGTGCTAGACTAACTGATTGTGAAATAACTGATTGTAACTAGGGGATAATTAAGACTAACTAGTGCTAACACCAACAGACTGAAGTAGGTTGGTGTTGGGACTCCTAGTGGTTCCTAAAATGTAGGGATTGGTCTAGGAGGCGCCCTAACTGATGCATGCACATGCAGTAAGTGATAGTTAATCTCTAGTAGTGTTCCCCACCCTTGAATGACTGGTACATGTGGCCCCATTGGGCCAAGTGGACCCAACTGCACTAGTGGACCCATTTAATTAATTTAAGGTTCCTAAGTTAGGAAATAATTAATCTAATAGACATTTGACCAAGGGAGTATTAATAATCCTAACACCCCCCCTGAATCCTAACTTGGACAACTGTGGGCATTGGTAACAAGACCATAGGTCACCCAAATACAATCTAGAAGATAATAAAATTAGGACATCCCTAGGTATCTACCTCCCTGCCGACCTTGCGCGAAGGCCAGGAATCCCACTAAAAATCAGAAGTACCAAATAAGGATGTCGACGATATGACAAGGGATGGTATGCACTTTTGACATCGTTCTTGCATTGATGCAAAAGAAATACGAAGACCATGACTTGCTCGCATTGGAGGATGTTGCGAATGAACCATATATGCCAATGGTAGTGGTAGGAGGCGGCCCTATAGAGCGCATTTCGCACGGCTGGCCGCACGACTAGATAGAGCCAACTTGTTAGGTCTGATCAACATGCCGCACTTTTGGTGGTTGAATGAAGTCAATGTGTGTGTGAAGCAGCTTTTGGCATACTTCCATGGAGGATTTTTGTGGTTGGATAAACCCGTCGAAGTCACAGTGGGACTGATTTTAGAGATAACAGGGATGCCAAAGGATGGACTAGACCCCTCACAGTATTTTCATGAAAAGGAAAGCTGGCAGCGACATTAAAGAAGCGTTATGCTTTAGAGCATGACGGGAGGGCGTACCACATTGATATTATCAAGGACCGCGCGGTACGCATCGACGTAAGGATTTTGGTTATTAAAGTGGTTTGGAAGAGCCGCCCTGTCCAATGTAATTCAGGGGTGGTTGCATGTGCTAAGTTGTGTGTGCAAGGTGTACAAATGAACTGGTCACTCTTCTCATGCACCAGCTGGAGGAGGATGCAGTGGCCGTGTAGGTAAGAAAAAGACCATTCACATACAGTTGGATACTCATCCTCATCATGTTAATGGCTTGGATGGAGCCATATGACTACCAAGGCATGGACGTAAAAGCAATTGAAGTATGTAAGGGCGCCTGGTAGGTGAAAGAACCCGAACGATTGACGGATTGTGCGATCCAATTTTTGATCTATTGGGAAGCACTGCAGGCGATAGTGGTAAAATTTCCAAGATTATCTGAGGAAGCCACATAAAAATATCAAAGGATTGCACTGTTTGTAATTGGACCACATGCTATTCACGTTCAGGCACGACGTGACCCAGACAAGCAATGGTTGCTGACATTGTATAAATTGTCTAATGCAGAGTTGGAGGTGATGGTTAATGATTGGCCTGCAGAATGGAGGGAACCAGTTAGTATGGATGAATTATCGACGAGACCCCCGACGGATGCACTTGCTGATCCTGTGCGTAAAGATGACCAGCAGAGTCAACATGAGTTTGATGAAGAATCATCGATAGAGACACCCACTTACCCAGAAGCAAAGCACATATTCAATGAATTAAGAACAAAGCGGAACATGAAGCAAGGTGGGATTAGTAGCACCACGACAACAATGGAGGCGCAGTTACATCGACTTATCAAGGCAATTGAAAATGCAACAGATGCGGCAACTAAGGAAATGAAGAAATCGACACAAGATGGATTCACAGAGGTAAGCATAAAACTGGATTCTTTATATAATGTTGTTTTGAAAAGAGCCCCACAGAAAGGAGCGACTGTGCAGGAGTTTGTGTCAATAAGCACTGAGCCCCGGGTTAGGAATGTTCAAATTCACCTGACTACGATTGATGTCGAAAGAGAGGATTTGAATACCTCGCAGCAACAGTTGAAGGACATATCCCTGGATATCAACGTATTGTCCATGCAAACGTTGGTACACATGCAAGGAGTCTCCAAATAGGAGTTGGTAGACAGACAAAAAGAAGTCAGCGATCGATTCTTGTGGTCGCAGGAGAAAGAGGAGAAAGCACAAACAGAGGTCGAGGAACTACAACAAGCAAAGAAGAAGCTACTAGAAGAGAAAAAGATTGAAGATCTAGCTACACAGCTCGACGAGATGGAGCAGGAGGACAAGAAAGTGACGGATGTGACCACATAGTTCTGGGGAAGCGTAGTGTAGGATGAACAACTAGCGCAATTGACCACACAGTTGCATGAAGCAGAAGGGAAGCTAGCGACCTTGAAGACATCGATGAGAACGATGCCACTGATGGTTCAAGTCACGCGATCTCCATAGCTGAAGGAGTTGTAAAAATGCATTGGGAAGGCCCATGAGCATTCGCTAAAGCACACTGAACAATTGGATGGGTTTCAGGATATCGACATGCAACTTTTTGGTAAGGTACTTACTGCATTATAGGGAGCACAAGAAGGCAAAAAGGATATCGCTAAGAAAATGGTTGAGCATCTAGTCACACATGATCTGAAGGCAAGTCAGGAGATAGCAGACAAAGTCAAAGCATAGGTGAAGGAGATTACTTAGTAGTATGAAGATTTCAAGATCAAGATTACTAAGTACACCATGTCCAACTAGCATGGCTCGAGGGCGAGCCAAAATATTGTGTTGGGGGCATGTTGTCAATGGGTTTTGGATATATTAATTGCACAACATCGTGGATGTTGCACAAGCTCAAAGACATCGCGCAAGTGGAAGATGGCGCACAAGGTGAAAAATAGAATCATTAGAGGAAATTTCAACTCAAAATGGGCCTCCTAAAAAAAATTAATAAAATAATAAAATAATATTTATTAATTTTGGAGGAAGAAAAGAAAAAAACTACTTTTTTGTTTGTATTTTCAACATATCTCCCCGTGTTTTTACTCAAATTTCGATCAGGAGAGCTCATTGGATGCGGAATTTTAATTCCGCATCCAACGAGCTCTCCTGATCGAAATTTGAGTAAAAACACGGGGAGATATGTCAAAAATACAAACAAAAAAAATTAGTTTTTTTATGATACCTATCCCCAAATTTATATTAAAAAAGTGTTTAAGACATATACGGTGTTTCAAATTTAAAGCAATTTCATTGGCTAACACATGATGACATGGAATTTGAGTTAAATTAAAAAGGCCCATTTTGAGTTGAAATTTCCTCTAATGATTTATCTATCTTGTGTCACCTTTTTTAGTTTTGGACCATATTTTGCGGATATTGGTCATTATTTTGTAGAATCATTTAAGAGTTAGTTAGGAAGTTGTCTAAGTGGACATTGAATGTAAAGGCACAAGCTTATACGTAGATGTTGAATCATAGATGTTGAAAAGGGGAGTTATCAATTGATGTATGAGCAACCTTAGTGCCTTATTGAGTACTTTTGAGAGCACTTGTTGAACTGTGAACTGTTTTGAATATGTGATCTTGAGAGGACGTAATATGACAAGATGGAGGTTGATCTGAATCATTGTGTTCTTTTCTGTTTTACTGTCTTACTGTTTTCTGCGACTCAATGATGAATGCTATGTGAATCTGCGACATGGATCTATGATGTGACGTTTCCTTGTTTTGAATGATATTATCATGTTGGATCTGTTTGTGCATCAATATGCTTACTATAGTTATGATTGAATGACACGATCTATTGAAGAACAATGATGAATGATTCTATTAATGCTTAAGTAAATGGCCAGATCTTTTAATGTTGCACCAATCCGTTAAGTTGATGTCACTTTGTCCTCTCCTATTTTGCGGAAACTTGGTTCCAACAGCTCTCCCTCGAACATCTCGGGTGAGACCTCATTCGCTTCGCGGGTGTTGCTGGACAGGGTAAAACCTGTCTAGGTTGGTGCTCAAAGAGATCATGGTGGTTTGGCTATTGATAGAGTGGGAACCCCTGTTGACTGGATTTGTTGGCTGGGTTTGTGCCAACACTGTGTAACACACCCAACTTGAGTCATGGGTCAAGAAGGGTGCATAGGCTCTCTTCAAAGTAAATAAGGATGAATTTTGATTTTAGCACAATGGATATGTTTATATATGTTTATTCAAAGGGTTTTGTTCAATTGGTAGTGAATTTAAATTTCTAGGTTAACTAGTTGAACCAACACCTCTTCCAAAAAAGCTAGAATTTATCACCTAGTTTCATGACATAGTTTTGAAATATACTACAATATTTAAACCCCAATGGATGACCTGATATGGGGTTGTTATGTAAAACCACATGATAGTCCATATTAGTACCAAAATAACTGATAAAAACTTAAACAAACATGGTACTAACATCTCCATTTAATCAATAAAATTTGCACTAATAGCTTGCTCGTAGACAATATCAATTTAAAACATTTATATGTTGATAAAACATTTACAAATACCATGGGAAATTCTGATATGTGACAGCCATATACAACCATATGGATTCCCATTATTAGATTTCCTAAACCAGCCTACATCTACACATCAAAATACAAAGTACCAGCTCAAGAAAACAAATACCTTCATGGAGGTTGTCAATCCAATAACAAAGTTAGTACATGATAAATGTAACATTTAGTTTATAAATAAATGTCAAAAGAAGCCTTCATAATACATCATAATATTCATGCATCACTAATTAGAAGGTTACGAGTACTTATCTTGATCTATGGAACTAGGGGCAACATGACAATTTTCCTCCCAGTCGTTGATCTCTACTTGGCGTATGTTTTCTCGCCGAAATATCTCCCTAAGTTGAGGTTCTAAATCTCACATTGGAAGGTCTCTTCTAGGATGGACACTAATGGATGATGTGCTTCCTTTCCTGGAATTACCCCCTCTCCCAGAGCGCCACTTCATGTTAAATTTGTGAACCATTGATCTACAGGAAAATATGAAAGTGTAGGAAAGGAACTATGCAATGAATAATCAAAGAGAATGTACATTGAACATGAAATTCATGCCACAAATTTAAGATAAATCGGACAAGAATTGCTCAGATAATCACAACATCAATCTTCATTCATTAATGAATAATACAATTATTATACAATAAATAGAATTCGAATCTATCAGTTCGAATTGAATGATTAGTGAACTTAGTGTGTAAAAATCATTGTTAGAGCTTACTAGTCTAACCCAGGATGTCTAAATCAGTCTACAATCAGTTAATTGATGAGGTAGGCAGGAAAAAAGTGCTACTCACTACAACAAAATACCCTTTTGGAGGTGGTTTTGGCTTACGGTGGTTTTGCTACCCCCTCCCCAAGTTTTTTTAGGTATTTGGGGGTGGTTCTTAAAACCCCCCCTCAAAAGTCCTGGAAATTGGACTTTTGGGGGCGGTTTTTAAACCCCCCCCAAAAGTCCAATCTCAGGACTTTTGGGGGTTGTTTTTTAATCCCCCCCCCAAATTCCAATCTCAGGATTCTTGGGGGCAGTTTTTTAAACCCCCCCCCCAAAAGTCCAATTCTCAATATTTTTGGGGGCGATTTTTTAAACCCCCCACCCAAAAGTCTAATCTCAGGACTTTAGGGGGCAGTT
>LPNX010974235.1:643136-716985 GCA_001517045.1 Pseudotsuga menziesii
TAGTTCAAAGTACAACATACATCCAACTACATAGTAATCACATATAGTAGAAGATAAACCCCTAGAACAAAGGAGAAACTCCTCCAAAGATAGGGATCCCCGGAAAAAACTTCTTCTAGTTGGTAGCGAACTTCTTCCTTGAGTGGAGTGAACTTGGTTGGGTGAAAATGAGTGAGGCACCAATCTGAACACCTAATGTCACAGAGAAAATAAGCACATCTCCTTACTGCAAGTTGTATCAGTTGTCCTAGTGACGACCAAGTACATCAAGAATCCTTTCAACTTCCTATACAGTGGGATCCACCAAATATGAATAAAAAAACAACATCACTTATATTTGTTACCATTAGTGTAGACATGTACTCATAGTCCATCATGTTTTATTTGCTCAGGATCTCAACTGTGTTCTTCCCTTAAAGGAGGAATATCTCATTAGGTATCAACCACACCTCCAATACCAATACGTGGTATAATGGTCCGAGATCCTCATATTGGACTCAAGGATAACTTCCTTCTGCACTTGTCAATAATTCTCTCTATATCCTTAGAAGTAAATTGAGTAGTTGATCACATCCTTTGGGACTAAAAGGCTCTAACCATTTCTAGAGTCTTCCCTGACTCCAACTAGATGCCAACTGTTTCTCATGATCATCAATAGAATGAACAATTATAGCAAAGAGATCATCATTCATTGGGGCCTCCTCCCAACCATCAATTTCCATATGAGATCCTCTGGACCTTTGGATCATGTGTCCACATATGATTGAATGTACTATATCCACATCTATTTCATATTAGTGTTGCTCACTTTATCACAGAATCCATGCTCCTAGAAGCTTTCAGCTTTTGAGCATCCTTCTATCTCTCGAACACTGAATATCAACAAGATCTATAAACAAACAAACTATATAGAATATTATTTTTAATTATATTAGGATGTTAATACTAGTGTTAAATATAAACAAATAAACTATATAGAATATTATTGTTGTTAACATTCTATATAGTCTATAAGGTTTACGGTTAAGTCAATTAAAACAATATAAGTCATAAGATTACCCACCAAATAGTCTATAAGGTTTACGGTTAAGTCAATTAGAACAATATAAGTCATAAGATTACCCACCAAATAATTGGTTTTTGCAACGTCCCATCATTCAAAAATGTTGTTATTGGTTTTTGCAACCCATCATTGACATTGAAAAATGTTGTTATTTTTTCCAAAAGGGTAGGGGCCTGACAAGTCGTCTCGGGCTCCGGGATGGTGAGCTTCTCGTGGAGTCCAAACACCTAGATCCCCCACATACCCTTGCACTACGCGTTGATTAGCATTGATAAGGCTGGGCTTTGTAAACACTAAATAAATCAACTTCTCTATCGATATGGGACAAATCCAAAACACCGACTCAATATGCACCGTTCATTCCAGATCTGACGATTGCTCAGTCTCCTAGATGAATTTTGCTACATATTTCATTTCATTGATCACCCTGCTTCCTGCATCGATCACCCTGGAATGTAATCAATATCAATGGTTGAATTGGGGTTTAAGCAGATCAATTGGTAAAAAAATACACCCATCTTGGTGTCTTTACCATTTGACGGGTATATTTGCATTGGAGTTTAGAGGATAGACGGCGCGGACAATTTACAAGAATTAGAGGTGGTCAAGTATATGACCATAATGCCAATTGTGAAGAAGCATAAGAATTCCGGAGGAAATCATTGGAAAAGTAATTTGAAACCTACTCTTCTTCCTAAGTGGTTAGGGGATTTGGGGATATGGGGTTTATAAGAAGTTATGGTTTATCATTTTCATATCCATCATCGTTGTCGGTGTCATCATCATTATCATCATTATCATCATTGTCATTATTTTCATCATCATTTGTGGATCTAATACGCCTTTGTCTGTAGCTATACCCATAAAGATAAGTAAGGCCTTAATCTTGTCCATATTGTTACACCCATTTCCATGCTATCAAGTGAAGGTAAAGTGACAATCCTTGTTCAAGTAGATGAATTCCCCACACTTTACATAGGTCCAAATTTACCATGAAAGCTTCATTAAGAAAACCCTATGGAAATGTTTTGTCAATTTCCAAATGGCCAACCTGCATTGGTAAATTTATTCTCAAAATGTTCATAAGTTCATCATATGCATGCTAAATATTCTAGAAAACTTGCAAGGGAGATGTGAATTGGTCTTAGAATATCATAGTGTTCCTAGCTAGCCATGGTGCCTAGAAAATTCTAAGATGAACATTATTATGTTTAGCAACCACCTTTTCATCCATCTAGGTTTTGTGAGCTTAATCTCCATTTGAGTTTCCTTCTCAAACCCCTCCTCCACCAATCAATGACTTTGATGTTTCCTAGGCCTTCCTGGAGTAACGACATCTAACTAGAAAATGTTTTATTGCATTTGATTTACTCTTGAAGAGAGGACACATACTAGTACCTAGTGCATTAGATAGAAAATTAACAATGAAAGACATAGTACTTAGGATTAAATTAATAAGTGGACAAACTCAACTCATTTAAAGTGGAAATTCTTCCCCAAATTCAGTAGGATTGTTGTCTAAAGTTATAATTCCATTTGATTGATGAGAACATTCAGCATGGAACTTTGTCCTTAGGGGTTTTGGCCAATTTTAAAACGACCTGGGTCATCAAATTTTTTAGAAAAATGAGTGGATCATAGTGGAATTTTTCCTTAGTGGAAAAAAATGAGTCACCAAAATGGTTGAGTTTTCCTACTTATCAACTCACTCCACACTATTTATCCCAAGAAATGTTACAATTCAAGTTTGTAAAGTCAATATTTAGAAGTTGAAGGCATATATCATAACTATTAACATCTTCAAATATGTATGTGTGTGTGTGTACTGACTGTACTTATTTGCAATCAAAGGATTATGACATGGGGAACTCAAATCGACTCATTTACGACAAGGAATTTTTTTTCGGTGAGACATAGTTCCACCCCTTCTGTACTTTGTTTTTGAAAATCTGATGATCTAGATCATCTTAAAATGAGTCGAAACCCTAGAAGAAAAGTTCCATGGACAAATTTCTCAGCAATGGAATCAGACCATAATTCATGCAATATTGAGGGATTATTTTGGCCAAAAATAAGGGGAAATATAAGTGCCCCTTATCCCACATCATAATTAAAGGTCACTTGTCAAATTTATTAAGCATCCCTTATACTTGTTTGATGAAAATAATTTTTCTATTAATTTATTTTAAGAGTGACGGGTACAATATGTATTAAAAAAACGGTGTGGGAAGATCCAAATATGAAAGTTTACGTATAATGCTCCCAAGTCTGGTTTAAAATTTTCTCTTCCAAATTGGAATGACATAAAGTACCCTTCAACAAGTAACTAATTCTTAAAATTGCAATGACTATAAAATTGTGTAAGCAACCATAAAGATGAAAAAAACATTTAAACTTATCAATCAAAGTTATTCCCATAACGGTCCTCCATTGGCATGTCGACATGCTCTATTTTGTATCCCTTTGAACCAAGGGGTTGTTTTTCCAATGCAAAAATAGTTTGATGCACAGTCTCTTCATCAACAACAATTTTGAGTACCCTATGGAAACTATGGAGGATTTTTTAATTGCATGCAAAAGTTTTTTTATTGTTTTGTATGGACGGCCCTAGTAGAGATCTTGATCATTTGAAGAGATTTATAGAACCCTTGTTTTTGTTATGGACTCGGAGCTTGGATTCCTTGTTATTAGCCTTTGAATATCTAAGCTTATTGTTCATTTCAACAATATTTGTTCATTGTGGAGAAAAACCAAGAATTCCATGGCGTTTCAAATGTTTGTTACATTGTGGTTTCCCATTCATTCAGTGAAAAGATGATTTCATTTGCATCAAATCTAAAGGTTTGTGTTGTGTTATTCCATTTAAAATGGGTAAATGAATTTTGTTGATAAATTTTGCTCTCAAATTATGTACTCTATTTTGTTTTTTGGGCCATCGTTTTGTTGTTTTATGATACTTTTGTGGTGTCTTTTTTATGTCATTGTGTGTAGTGGTTATGTGAGAATGGAGGTATACTCTTGTTTTTTAGGGTTACTAATAGATTCATTTGTGATTTTTTTGGGAATTCTTTGACCCATATTCGGCCCATTTTAAGGCTTTTGGCCTCATAGACCCTCTTATTTTTAATATTTTTGTAGTGGTCCATCTTTTTTGTGACCTCCAATGCCCCAAGCTTGTGCTCCTTATATTTGGATACATGCTCATTTTGGTTGTTGGCACTCTCTTTTGACATAATATTTTATTTTTTGGAAACTTCTTTGGTGTCTTGTTTATGGGAGCATTGTCATCCTTGTGGGTGTAGAAAATTTCACAAGCCCCTCCTCTTGTAGTTGTCATTGTTACCTATGTGCCTCTACCCACATAATAAAATCTAGTCACCTCCATCACCAATGTTGTTATATGCATTAAATTGGTCTCTTCATTGTGTATGTAGGATAGGTGGTTGTACCTCTTTGACCTCCATCCTTTGATAGTATCCCAAACCACACCACATGCTTGTGCCACTGCTTACCTTGAAGAAATGAAACTTCTTGCTCTCAAACTCAAAGACAATACCACCAAGGGTGTTTCTCCTACCATGTGGGACCTCGTGCATATTGAGACATCATCCCTCACCTACCATGTGGCACCGCATAACTATGACACGTCGATTTTGTGCTTCCTCTCTACTTAAGTGTTGGGCATCAACCACCTATCAAGAGGTGGGACATTGTGTTGCACTGCAAATAAAACTCCACACCCATATCTCTCTCTATATCACATAATAAAACATAGCACACTCTTGGGTGGAATTGAATCCTAGTAAGGGGAATATCACCACCCCCTCTTGACCAACCAGTCAACTCCGTGATGGTGACAAAAACATAACTGCATATATCCAAGTAGGAGAATTAGTAGTTATGTGTGTTAAATTCAAGATGGTTAAAGGACTGATTTGATAAATACCCAATAGCACATTTGATAAATACTTCTGAATGGTAGTATGTCCTCTCTACAGATTCAATTGTCATGGATTCTAAACAACAATTTCACACATTCTTATATATTTGTGTACCTAACAAGTTATGAACACATTGACACATATCGAAGAAAATAAATAATTCATTTGTTTTTCTCATAGAAATTGCAATTCATCCATACACTTCAAAGGATATATTTTCAAAATATGACAATAATAAATAATTTGAATCACAATACAATAGTTTTTGTTTTGACTTGCATTTTCTTAGACAAATTAGGTGGACTTTCCTTGGGATAATTTTAGGGTCTTATGCCATATTAATTTTCTATGTGGTTGATGGTCCATGCATGTTAACCTAGACTACCACATAAGAACTACATATGGAATCTCTAGCCTATATGTAACAACATGGATCATGAGTGATGCGTCATAAGGCCTTGAGACAACACATAATCTCTATGGAGGGAATATTCTTTCAACTACAAGTGGGATATGTTTGTATTTTGAGATTGATAACATTAATAATGGATCTCTTGGCCCACACCATGGTTTAGGGTTTAAATTTATGGCCTAAGTTCACACCATTTGTTTGCAGGGTCATGGACCATCACATAGCATGAATCTACATAGAAAATACATAGTCTACATGTGAGATATGGTCATCGTTTTGAAAACTTGCACATAGGGGATGGTTCTTGATGCGTAACTTAAAATATAGTCAAAACTATGGTCTTAAGCTGTAACATTTGCCTCTAAAGCTCATGCTCCATTCACATATATATTTTTGGTAAAATGCCTTAAGAAGAATGTCTTGGTGGTTGAATGACAACCTTCCACTAGTAGCACGACTCATGACTTGTATGGGGAAAATATGGAGTGACCTGCCAATGAGCAACTTAGTGATCACAACAAATTCATTTGCAAAATGCTAAATGTAATACTGGAACAACATGAAAATGAAGTAAAGTAGTTTAAAAAATGAAAAATAAGCTAACAATTTTACTCTAGAAGAAGATTTTTTTTTTCACAACATGATTTTAAGATTAATTACAATAGGAATTTAAAGTAATAGCAATTTAAGGTATGTTTTGGGGAATGGGTAGTAAAAAACACAAATAATAAAAACAAATATATAAATAAGTACATATATTTATAAAAAAATATTAAAAAAAACACAAGGTATCAAATGGCGGCATTTTAAAATAAATATTTTAAATTTTTTTTTAAAAACACAAGATATCAAATGGCGACATTTTTTTCAAGTTACTGTGTGTTTTTTTTTACGGGTGCTTTGGTTTTAGGAGGACGAGGTATCAAATGGCGGCATTTTTTTCAAGTTACTATGTGTTTTTCTTGAGGGGTGCTTTGGTTTTGGGAGGACGATGTGTGGACAAAAGAGACCAAGTTACAGTGCCATAACAAGCTGCCCATATGATACTGCATCCATCACTGTAGGCTGAGATCTCATTTGTGGGTTGGGTTTGCATATTTGGGGTAGTTTTCTCTTGTGGGGAGAACATAACCACAGGGGAAGAGAAAAGAAGGAAGACAGATGGTGTATCACCCATATCCCAAGTCAATTTGTGAAGATTTGGTCATCCCAGCACTGTTGGGCGTATTCTGGGCAGACTGCCCTCTTTTTGTGACTATACGCTACCATTCTTAGCATAGAAAGCAAACATACAGTTAATTGTTTCCTACAACATCAAAGGGAAGCAAGTCATGGTTGTTTGGAGGACTCCAGGAAGTCCTTTTAGCTGTACCAGAGGTTTGTGAGTCCACATACACCTACAAGTCTAAAGTCTTTTACAAATCTGCTTATTTGAGTCACATTGTGACCTTGTTGTATCTGCCTGGGAAGTGATGCCATTTCTTACTGTGTTGGGAAATATTTCTAGTATTAAATAAAGATATCAGAGTTTCTTTTTTATGTTATGATTCATTGAATTCCCAGATTGTATGCCAATGCCAAACTCTGTTATTAGTGTCAACTGTTTAACAAAACATTTAAACCAAAGGCTACACTAACATTCTTCTGTGTGCATTAATCACCGCGGGCATTCGATTCTTGGTTGACATTGCTAATATTTCCTTACACACTCCCAAATTTCGAGATGAGGCTGATTTTATCCCTTCAAAGACAGTTAGAGAAAGAGATATGCTATTTTGTATTAGATGTGAGAATTTGGATCTGAATCATTGGCCATTTATCATGACCTGACTTTTGCAAAAAGGATTGTGGGCACAAGGATAAAAGGAGCATGTTTTTAGATCTGAAATTTTGGAGAGTATAAACATGTAGGTTAACAAGGACAAAACTGATCTCATTCGATGCCCAAAACAGAAAGGAGGTTTAATGAAGAGAGCACTTCTTACTTCTCAGGTGATAAACTAGAGTATAAAACAGAGTATAGACATGCACATGAGCTGAGGATAGAATTGAAATATTTACACCACTGATTGCTTCCTTCAATATACACACTCCGTATGTGTGAGTCAGCTAGAATATCAATTAGTTGAAGATGGAATATATCTTAATTATTCTCCCATACATTTATGCTTAAGTTATTTTCCATAGTATATTTGTTATTTAATGGAAAGAGTTGGATGATAGTTCAATTAAATTCATGATTTTCTATTGGATGGAATATTATGAGTTTGAATGCCTAAACATTGATCAAATACATGTTTTATAATTTTTTTTGTGTTAGATTCCTATGGTTGTGGGAGATGAGTTCGATCTCTTTGTTACACAAATTTTGATTGTTATACTTTTAATTATACTCCTAATATCATTCATTTACTCAAGGTTTGATTTCATGGATTAAATCAATGTAAGTTACAAGCAATTCAAATCTTCAACATACTATTTGACATCCATTTGTAAGGTTGGACATGAATAACATTAAGAGTGTCTTGAAGGTTATTTGTCTTCACACAATGTTGCTTCACATTTTATAAATGTGCCTTTGGGTCCATTGCCCAACAATAGTTGTTGTTCTGTGATATCTCCTGTGCATATATAGAGAATAGTTCTTCCACCCAAGACCAAATACTAAAGTTGTGAAAGGGTAGTTAATATCTTTGTAACTCATGTGTTTACATCTTGAAATCCAATGCCATGTAATGAATCAAAGATAGATACATGATAGGATTTTCATTAGGTTTGGAAAGAGAGTTGGATTTCCTTCTTATCATTGTAATAAAACAACTAGTTTCCTGGGTGTTAGAGATGACATTAAAGATAGAGACCTTTAATTGGTTGCTAATAACTAAATTAGAGGGGCTTGAATTTATTTTGGAATTGACAATATAGAGTAATGTAAGCACAAAATAACTCAAGCATGGAAGCCAATAATCATGTCCAAACCTTATGTATCTTCCTAGTGATAAACAATAGAGAAACATATTTTGAGTCTTGATTATTATTGGAATTGTTGATTGGTTCTTGTGTGCAAGCTACACTAAGAACACATATCTATATATTACATTGAGAACATTGATTGTTATGGATAAATGCTCACTCAATATTTAGGGTTTAAACTATTAATAGATCAAGGGGAAGACCTACCTCTAATTTCCTACTTATTCAATCAACATAAGCCCGTTGAGAAAGGATACATGTACTACTTGTATCCTACGCTTGAATTCATTACAAGTAGATGGCTTCGAATAACGTCCTTTGATCAACCTCGAATCTCTCATACTCCTGCATATAAGAAACATAATACCTCTCTCAAATACTTTTGGATACTAAACAGTGATAACAAAAGCATTATCAAATTCAACAATTGAAGCAAGTAATTTGACTGTCAAAAGATAACCTCAACTCCACCCTCAAAATATAATGCAATAATAAAATATATCATCAACATGAATTTTTGTGGGGTCGAAGAGTGATATTATATTACTCAAGAGAAAACTAAACCAACAATTTATACTTGAATTATTAGTGAGGTGTCTCCGTCACCAGTTGGAGGGCATAACATTGATGTGCCCACTGAAGGAAACTTGACAAGGGGTGCACCATCCACAACATTAGGAAGCCAAGAAAGAGAATCCATGGAAGTCCAGGAGAACCCTCGTGGTGTGAGAGAAAGCAAAGGGATATCGGGCTATGCAAGTCAAGGGGTAGAGGTATGTTCAGGCAAATTACAGTTTTCTGCGTTCTATTTTTATATTTAGATGCCTAATCATTAATGTTCATATTGTCCTTCCTTTGTTGTTCTTATTATTTTGGCTTATGTTACAGGTATGATGTTGCAAAAGGAGTAAAAATTAGAACTATGTCAAATGATTCTGACATTGCTACCCCATATACATCTATGAAGCATGTTATAGCAGCTGCACAAGCTAAGCAAGAATAAGCACGTTCTCCACCGCTGCCACATTATGTTTCAATTGAAGAAACTAAGAATTCTATTCCGTTTATTTCCAGTCCTTCACCAATCAAAGGGAGTAGTTCAGATCATAGTTCACCACTCCAACTTCACTTAGATGGTGATGAGGCAGCAAGATACAAAGGATGCCATTGCCCATACAGAATCAAGAATGGGAGAAGTAATACTTTTGGATTAGGTTTCAAAGTGCTGCACATTCATCTTATTTCATAAATAAATAAATTTTATTACATCGATGGTAACAACTTGCCCAATTCGTGGGAGAATAGTAAGATGACAGTACCGTTTCATCTTATACTAAATGATAGTAGCACAGTTAAGCAGTACGTTATTTCACAATTGTGGAGGTTAAATTATTTTATGTGATTTGTTCAATTTCTATGGGTTACATGTTATGTGTTCAATTTCTGTGGTCAGGGGTTGAAGATGAGATGTTTAATTTCTGTCAGTTAGTGGTTGAAGATGACATTTAATGTGTTTAAGATGGTGTTTATCATAGTACAAATTTAGATTGGTAATAAATGTTTTTTTCATTCAGATTTAGAATTACTAATTTTAGGTTATAAACTCATTAATCTATTTAACTAGGTAATGTATGCTTTTTCCATTCAATATTAAGGTTAAAATTAGACTCAATCTGGCTATAAACTCATTATCCCAATGACAGTGAGTTGTTCCACTCTTCCGTTCAATATGAAGGCCAAATAACCTAATTTATAAACCCATACTTCAAGCATCAATTCATCAATTGTGTGTACGGATGATTAATAGATGCAGTTTTTATTTGTTATCATTAATTATTTTATGAAGTATGGTGATTTGTGGATACAAAGGATTCCATTGCCCATACAGAATCAACAAGTCCCAGAGTTAATGTGCAGTAGTGGGGTCTTCTAAACATGATGGATCTAGAATCAAGTGAAGAAGGTAAAATAAGTTCAAAGCGAAAATCAGTTGGAGGGACACTTAGTGGGGATACAAAAGCAGCAAATTATAGCATTGCTAGTGAGGTAAGCTTGATATATTATTTTCCAGTATGGTAAATCGTGCAACTCATTTTATTTTTGCTTACTGTGGTTTTTTTCCTTTTGGAAAAATAATGATGAAAATTTTCAAGGATTAGAGTGAAGAATGAATAACTTGCATGTGGATCATTTTTGCATTCACAGTGACTTATGAGAATCCTATACATTAGGTATTTTTCCTTCATTAACTTATTTGTCAATGTCTTTTTAGCGAGAACTTGAAACCTCTTACATATGGATGTGGATGGGGGATTCAACAATATAACCCAAAGAAATATGGGTTAAAGTTCTACAACCATGGTTTAACAAACCTGGTAACTCTACCTAAAACAATGGCCCCTCTTCCAAGACCTTTCTACAATCCTTCGATTTCACAAAAAACAATAAAGAAACCTTTGGAACATAAATATATTGAATATTATGTAGTATAATAGAGTTATTAATCCATTTGTAAATACTTTCTAGTAGCCATGTCTCATGGTAGGAATACATTATGGAATAATGATGATCTCAATATCCAACATTTATGATATGTAACACTAGGGTATCTTCCAACCTCTCCATAATGAAGGGTCTTCGTTGAGAAATCGCGGGATCCAAAGGAAAGGATAAATAGTTTTAAATGACCTCTTTAAATGAGTGAGGATTCAAATATTTTCCCTTCCCCCTTAAGGGCTGACATGCAAATCCTTTGAGGAGGAGGTTGTTATACTATTATGAACCCTTCCATAGAGATGAATTACCAAGGAAAAAATTGATTCTCTTTAAATGTTATAACCAATGAAGGCTCAACTACTTGGTAGTTGCTTGCTTGAGAAGATAAAATTTTATTGATCATGAAATTTACCTTCCTTATTCTATATTATGACCCACACATTATGAATGGTCTCTCATCTCCCTAAATCTAAGTAATTGTTTTCCTAGAAAGGGTCTTTGCAAAGATCTAAAATCACCCATACATATAGATTTGTATGAAATCTAAAACTTTGGTATTGAATTTTTTTCAAACAAATGTTGGGTAAATCTAAAGGAATGGTTTTCCTAGAAAGGGTCTTTGCAAAGATCTAAAAGCCCCCATACATATAGATTTGTATGAAATCTAGAACTTTTGTATTGAAATTTTGTCAAACAAATGTTAGGAGGCGTATTAGGAAAATGTGATTTATTTTGAATAAGTTTTTAATGCCACTACTTTCTTCTCACCCAGAAAGTTTCCATGAACCACTAAAATTGAGGAAAACTATCTTATATGATATGGTATTATGAAGACATCCCAATGATTCTTATGAGTGTAATAAACTATGTTATATTTACAACAGTCCCATATCCTATCCTTTAATATGATAAATATTCTTGAAATCAAACTAAATAACCTCTTCGATGTCAACAACATATCATCTAATGAAAGTATATTTCAACACATGTATCCATAATTCTAATTTATTGACATGATTTGTAGATAAAAAAATGCAATAACAAATAATTTGAGACAAAGAAAACCTCCCAATACCATCATTACATGAAATCAACCATTTAACAACACATAGTTTAAAATTTTGACGATTTGAGTTGGAATAGTTGAAATGTTTTTTATACGATTTTGAAAAAATCCAGTATTTTTTTTTTCAAAATCCAGGTTACAACTGTCAGGTTCTTGAAATTTGGATGTCCTTGGCATTTTTGAGGGTGTTGAATCTATATCTAGCATCAAAATCAATATTAAAACACAGTTAAATTTTGATTTTGCAAAATAAAAAAGCTAAGAATGCTAAGGTGAGTGAGTAGAGGATTTCCATAGTTACATGAGAATGCCATAAACCCTAATTTATTGCTTTGTTAAATATTGCACCACTAACATAGGTTCCATTACTTTGTGTGAAGTGTTCGAATCCCGTGGACTCGTACACAAGTTGACTAGCTATGCAGGACCTTCTGCTCAAATTGTTGATGGAAGATAGCCAAAGGTTTCGTAGCAGCAAGTTGACCGGTTGACGAACACAGGATCGTTCTGTGTTCAAGAGAGTATAGTGATAATGGGCATATAATTTATTCTAATAAATACTCTAGTTACAAATAAATAAACTAGCAATTGTACCTAGGGGTGCAATAAAAGAACGTCGTGTTGCAAGCTAAGCAAGGAGATGTGGACATATACAACAAGACATTATATTCTTCACATAATTGGCCATTACATTATCGACATTTCAAAAGTAATCATGAAAAGTATTCTTCGCTCATCCAAATGAGAATGGATTGTTAGTTTTTGTAGTTCTTATGTTACAATCAAATAACATTGCATAAATTTATGGATCTATCTACTAAATAAATAAAAATATTTCAAATTTATAAAGAGAAACAATAAATAATTTATTTATACATTCCTTAAATGTGGATCATTAATATGAAATTCATAACATTTTGAATCTCACCAAAAAAAGAGGGTAGGTTAATGGACACCGTTGGAAAATATCTCAAAAAATATAAAGAAAAACTTAAAATTGTCCAAATTCTAATAATATAAAAAAAGAGGGTAGGTTAATGGACATCATTGGAAAATATCTCAAAAAAATATAAAGAAAAACTTAAAATTGTTGGATATATCTAGAAAAAGATAAATTAAATTCATAATAAAAAATAAGATTTATAATATTATGAAAAAATTATAATTTGGTTCATATATCCTTTCATTTAAGAATTTAGTAGGTCTACAAATATAAAAGCCAAGCAATTCTAAATTTTTTTGTCAAATTGTTTTGACTATTCAAATGAATTCATATACATTTTGATCCTCTTACATTATAATGTTTTGATGTGAGTACATATATGTTAATGCAAAATAGAACATTGATATGTAGATTACAACAAGCAATTTGTAGCTTGTTGAGAAGTAGATTCTGCACATGAAAAGTAGAAAAGTAGTTAGAGAGAAGGGAGAATTTGGATTTAGCTTGAAATGATGTAAAGGAATACTAAAAATAGAATGCTTATGTATTAAATCTTACAATATTAATTAATTTTTTGTTTTTTTTCCAAAATTTTGAAGTAGGTTTACCACCGAGTTTCAATGCCCTTACCAATCTCACTTAGGACTTTTTAACTCCTTGTACTTTAGAAGCTCTCCAATTTTCCAACAACCCCCTTTCAATATAAAAATCTACGCATTTTTTATTAGAGAGAATGAAAAAAATTACTCTTTCATCTTTTTAATAGTTTTTTTCCATGAGAGGAAATAGCTCAGAACCCCCGTTTTGTATGTTCTAATGTACATCCCCTATCACATCCCTTAGTATAGGTGTCAGTTGCTTTTAAGGATCTTACTAATGAAGAATAGAAGAAAACCAATCTTCCTGAAATGTATTGTTTCCAAGTTTGTGAAAAGGATGGAGGATAGAGGCTTCTCATCCCTAGGTTTCTACTACATCCCTTAATACAATTGCCATATGTATTCAAGGATCTTATTGATGAAGCAGAGAAGAAATCCAAGCCATCTTGAAACGTATTGGCTTCTAAATTTGTAAAAAGGATGGAGGTTGGAGGCTTCTCTTTTGTAGGAGGTGAATTCAAGACTCCACATGTCCCATCAATTTGGTGGAATCAAATATACATTATAATGTGCATGCATGTTGGATTCCTCTATTGGAATAAACTCCTAAGTTTTCCATGTACTAGTACTATAAACTCATGGAAATGTGGAAATTCCTAAGAAACTTCTTGGAAATGCCCAAGATCCCATAAGGGACGTAAAACCCATAAGAAGTCTAAAAACGCCAAATCTACAATCTATATATATATTGTGTATATTGTGTTCCCCTCGACATACCCATTTGGGAGGGTTGCATTTTTAATCATTCATGTTTCCAAAACTAGTACATATTTGCATGTTTCATGCAATTTAGTTGGATTCTTTATATAAATTTTAAGTTTCAAAGCATGATTTTCCGGCCCAATGTGATCAACATGCAGTAAGAATCCTCCAAGATCCCTTGAAAACCATAAAAGAATCTCAATAATCTACCAAAAAGAACTTTAACCTACTTTTTCTTATTGAAGTGCATACCATACCCTATTGTCAATGTTGCACAAGCTCCTAACAAAAAATTGGGAAAATAAATATGGCTAGGACTACATGAAAACTTATTCAAAATTGAGAAAGAGGTTAATTTAATATCACCAGGAATTTAAATCTCACACAAATATCACTTTCCCAAACATTTGTCATCTTAATATTGACTTCACTTTCGAGGATTTTGACGTCAAACTTATATGGACTTTGCTTGCGATTAGGATTTACAGGGTTTGTATGTCTTTCAAACTTCAAACTTGTACTAACTTGTAGCGAGGACTTCAACTAGATTCATAGACTATATATAATGTTTACTGCCGACATTTTATTAATATATGTTCAAAATTTGAATAAACAACCATATGAAATTCATTGAATTTCCATTGTTTATCATGTTAGTGACCTCAAAGATGCAAGATCCTTCCTAGACCCTGGCTTATAGGCGACAATGCTATCGGCACCTGCACTTTCCCAAAGATTTTTCTCCTTCCCACTTCCTGTCATAATAAACTCACTGTATTGGATTTCAGGCAATTCATTCATTGTGTTAATTTGTCTTTTCGTAGGTTAGTGGAGACTTGAATTAATTATCATTATTTGGCTGTCGCCTCGTGAGACTTTTTCTAGGTTGTATTTAGGAAAGAGGATTCAAGGACCGGGGTCATTCGAACATTTTAGAAAGTTTGATTTATTATGAAAATGGTGTATCCAGAAAGTGAAATCTCCACACCAGAAAAATAAGGTCAACGTGGAACTTGAATGTTCGTGATTGGGTCCTGTTTTAAATATTTAATGGAACATTGTTAGTCTTATAACCTTCGGCGATGACCATGTGCTAGCCCAAACATTGAGTTTGTATTAAACCTTAAGTGCCCTTAGACGCATGTCCATATACTCGATGTGTACACATAATAGTAACACTGCATGCCGCCCAGATGGCATGAAAAAACCCACCATCTAAGCACACCATGAGTATGCTTACTGTGAGGTGATTTGTAGTTTTCTCATCAATTTTGTGCAGATGGCATGAAAAAACCCACCATCCAAGCACACCATGAATACGCTTTCTGTGAGGTGATTTGAAGTTTTCTCATCAATTTTGTGTAGTTACATCAATTAATGGATGTTATTCCATCATTTTGTAGAGCGTAGCACACCATGAATATGCTTTCTCTCAGGTGATTTGCAGTTTCTCATCAATTCCATCGAATCACACCATGAATACGCTTTATGTGAGCTGGTTTGCAGTTTTCTCATCAATTTTGTGTAGTTACATCAATTAATGAATGCTATTCCATCATTTTGCAGAGCGTAGCACACCATGAATAAGCTTTATCTTGTGCGATTTGCAGTTTCTCATCAATTCCATCGAAGCACACCATGAATACGCTTTCTGTGAGGTGATTTGCAGTTTTCTCATCAATTTTGTGTAGTTACATCAATTAACGGATGTTATTCCATCATTTTTCAGAGCGTAGCACACCATGAATGCGCTTTCTCTCAGGTGATTTGCGAAGAGGATGCTCAAAGCAGCTGTGGCCAAACAGAGCTGCGCTGAAACATGGAGGAGGAGAGGGCTGCTAGTTTGCAAAAATATCTCTCCACTAAGGTTAAAATGCCAGTGTTAATAGAATCCTAATTTCCTTCCATTCAAGTTTTACTTTCCATTTCAAAAGAATATTGAAAACATGTTGTATTTCAGCTGATGCATATCTTTGCCTGCTTTGCTTATAAATAAGTGTATGTCAATCAGGACTAGAATAGTTATTTATATACCGATTTGATCATATAACCTACAGAATATATAATAGATAAGAAAGATGCTAACCCGTCTGCTTTAGATTGGCGCGACTTATAACTTAAGTTAGGTCTGCGTTACTGGAGTTCACAAATTCCATCTGCAATTCAAACAACAATTTTGAAATTTACCCATATGTTAGAACCAATAATTCTTGCAAACAACAATTTTGAAATTTACCCATATGTTAGAACCAAGAATTCTATGATTTTGCGTTTGATGAGATATTTTACTTTCCAGGAGACATTATTGTGAGGGAAAATATTTTGCTTTCTATAGACATTGAATCGAAAAATGTTTGAAACTTTATTATTGAAATGAAAGCTAATGTTACTTGAAAAATGAAATCATTTGAGATTTGGAACTCAAATATTTCTATTTATCCAGCTTACTATATATATCTACCTGCTGTATATATATAGTTAATGCCTTTTTGGAAGAAAAAAGCGCCATGCAGAAGAACACATCAAACCTTGCAAGATGTTGAACATACAAATGAAGCGAGAGAGCTTCTTTTGATCTTGAGATGCACATAGCTTGGCACAAGTCATCAGGGATACAAATCAACAAATCCACAGATGCAACAGCTACTGCAGCAGCAATGGTGGACTGGACTGTGCAAATTTCAGGCTTTTGGCAAAATGATTTCGTGAAGGAAGCTCCAACTCTTGGATTGATGGTGATGGGACATGTGCCACTGTGCACCTAACCTGATCAATGATGTGCACCTAACCTGATCAATGATGGAGATTATCCGAATCGTCGGACGAAAATATCGACGGATGAAAAAAAAAGCATTAAATTCGGAGAGTAGTTTCCACTTGTTGAAATGCCTTACGGCGTAATAATTACTCTCGTTCTCGTTTAAGATCAATCTTTGAAACAAAATTTCAGTTCAAATATTTAAAAATGTGTTTTATTTTTATGTTTGTAATAAGTACTTTTATTGTGTTCAAGATTTTGAAAAGCTTTATTTTAATTTGTTTTTTTTAAACATCAATGATTTAGGTCAATAAATGACCTAATGATGTTTTTTAATAATTTAAAAAATATGAAAATTTAAATTAATTTATAATATCAATATAATGTTAAAAAATATAATAACATTAATTAATTCAACTATCTTTATTATAATTCTTTAAGCAAATAAATTATAATTAACATATAATTATAATTGTTTTCATTCATCCTATTTTTTGTTGTGTGTAAATAAATATTCAATTTGTGTGTGAAAACAATAGGATGTATATCCAACGACCCACCACAACCTCTTTGTAATTGTTATCCATTAAGACCCTCATTGGCAGAAAATACAGAATGAGACACAAGATCGACAGTGGTACCTTTGGTGATATACACCTAGGTAATTTACTCTCTATGCTACCCGTCTTCGAGGTTTTTTTCTTCTTTATCATTTTGTGGTGCAGTAAATAAGTTGAAGCCGGCGTTTCCACCTACATATTTAAAGCCATGAGCATATTTCTCACATGGTGTTAATTTCGCATTTGGGGGAAGCAAATTGTTGGATTCCACAGGTGAACTACTGGTCATTTTTAGATATTGTTTATCATTTGCATGTTTTTTTTACGGTTTTATTTGAATTGATAGCATGGTAGGATCATCATAAAATGGCAAATGAGTATTTTCAATATAAAAATCCAAACCCTTATAAATTTCACGCTACCGATGAGATAATCGCAAAGTATGCTAATATTATTCTCCAACTTTTCCCCAAAATATTGTAAGCGCCTTCAAAATTGTCGTCTCGAATTGTTTCATCTCATTGCCCACAAATATCATGTTTTCCTATCATTTATGGAAAATAGTTTTATTTTCTAAGATCGGCCTCCACAAAAATTTTGTATATGTAAAATAATGCATCTTCATTTTCTTCAAATAGACATTCATGTATATGTATATCTAAAAAAACCTAAAAACGCCTAGAGTTGACTACCTACGGACTGTTCTATATTTATAAGAATTGAAGACTTAATGATCTTCTCAAGCATCGGTATTGTCTTGAAGATGAGCCAAGGATGGATCGAAACGTAGATTATTTATCAAATTGATCGAAATGTAGATTATTTATCAAGGATGGATTGAAATGGATCAAACTTAATGAGAAATTGATTATTTATATTTAAGCACGTCCACTTTTTCTATTTAGATACAATTACTTACTAAAAACATGAAAATATTACAATGATTCTTTTAAAGTTTTAATGGACTCCTTAATGAAGAGCTCATTTGCTAACATTTAATAACTATGGCACATTTGCAAGTCCAAGCTTAAGACATTGGAGAGAAAATAAAACATTTTTGTTAATAAGTTTTAGCATTTGGTCTTTATATAACCCATTCAAAATCCAATTATTAATAATAAATTTGTGTAATATTGAATTAAATAAGTGATTATACCATTGCTTATTAATTGCTCCTAAATTTATATTTAGATTAGTTTTGGAATTGTTTAATAAATTTAAGTGATAATATGTTATAATTCCAACAATCACTTTATCCTGACAAACCTTGAAATATTAATCCAATTCCAACAAAGTGTTATATATATATATATATATATATATATATATCACTACCTATATACCAGTGACAAAGTTGGCTATTAACACATATATTATTTATAATACTATATGTGAATGCATGTTGATATATTCACTTATACAAACATATAATGATATATTATTCATATTAAAAAAAATTTGATTATGAATGAATGGGTTCCTCACTCTATTCCAAAGAATGTCCATCGTGTTCAGATTTATATTTATGGTACGTTGGACAATCAATTCCCACTAAAATTGTCAATTTACTTTTGAAATACTCAATCATCTTATAAATTACTTTTAAAAAGAATACTATGTCTATATATACATGAATATTATAATAACATGCAATCTTACTATTATAAAGAAGATTTGTGGGAATTGTTTCGAGAATGGTTTTGACAAAAATCAAATAAAAATCAATGAGGCATTTAATTTTTGGAACATAATCAAGCACATGATTATTCACTATGGGTCTATGTTGCGTTGAATTCATATATAAAATACCTCGATATAGTTAAAAAAATATATAACACAAATTTGGCATCCTCTCACTATCCACATACTGAGAAATTAAATAAGTTTAATTAGATGCTATATACATCAATTTTAATGGGTCTTCTTGATTCTAATCAAGATTAAGATGTCTGTTGCATGGATACACCAACACTCTCTATACATGAGCCAAATAATTAATGATTAAGCACATGTCTAATTTAACCATTTGTTATTAATTTTTTATGCTATTGCTCATAATCCTATTTCCGCTACAATATTACCATTTACCCTACTCATTTATGTGAGTTAATTCACAGTTGTTGCATTATGGGTTTGTTGGGCTGAAGTGTACTGTAGATTTTTTATCAAATTTATCGAAATGTAGATTATTTATCAAGGAAGGATCGAAATGGATCAAATTTAATGAGAAATTGATTATTTATATTTGAGCACATCCACTTTTTCTATTTAGATACAATTACTTCATACTAAAAACATGAACATATTACAATGATTCTTTTAAAGTTTTAATGGACTCCTTAATGAAGAGCTCATTTGCTAACATTTAATAACTATGGCACATTTGCAAGTCCAAGCTTAAGACAATGGAGAGAAAATAAAACATTTTTGTTAATAAGTTTTAGCATTTGGTCTTTATACAACCCATTCAAAATCCAATTATTAATAATAAATTTGTGTAATATTGAATTAAATAAGTGAATATACCATTGATTATTAATCGTTCCTAAATTTATATTTAGATTAGTTTTGGAACTGTTTAATAAATTTAAGTGATAATATGTTATAATTCCAACAATTAGTTTATCATGACAAACCTCGAAATCTTAATCCAATTCCAACGAAGTGTCCTCTATATATATATATATATATATATATATATATATTATTTTGATTTGGATACATTCTATCCATATCCATGTTTAAAAGTATATATATACAATTATCACTACCTATATACATGTGACAAAGTTGGCTATTAACACATATATTATTTATAATACTATACGTGAATGCATGTTGATATTCACTTATACAAACATATAATGATATATTATTCATATTAATTTTTATTATTATTATGAATGAATGGGTTCCTCACTCTATTCCAAAGAATGTCCACCATGTTCAGATTTATATTTATGGTACGTTGGACAATCAATTCCCACTCAAATTGTCAATTTACTTTTGAAATACTCAATCATCTTATAAATTACTTTTAAAAAGAATACTATGTCTATATATACACGAATATTATAATAATATGCAATCTTACTATTATAAAGAAGATTTGTGGGAATTGTTTCCAGAATGGTTTTTACAAAAATCAAATAAAAATCAATGAGGCATTTAATTTCTGGAACATAATCAAGCACACGATTATTCACTATGGGTCTACGTTGCGTTGAATTCATATATAAAATACCTTGATCTAGTTAAAAAAATATATAACACATTGGCATCCTCTCACTATCCACATACTGAGAAATTAAATAAGTATAATTAGATGCTATATTGATCAATTTTAATGGGTCCTCTTGATTCTAATCAAGATTAAGATGTCTCTTGCATGGATACACCGACACTCTCTATACACAAGCCAAATAATTAATGATTAAGCACATGTCTAATTTAACCGTTTGTTATTAAATTTTTATGCTATTGCTCATAATCCTATTTCCGTTACAATATTACCATTTACTCTACTCATTTATGTGAGTTTATTCACAGTTGTTGCATTATGGGTTCGTTGGGCTGGAGTGTACTGTTAGTTTCATACCAACCTTAGTTAAATAATCAGAATTAACTTGAGCTCGATGATATAGTTTCAATTTTGTTATGGCAACCTTATTTAAATAATTAGAATTAACTAGAGATCGATGATATAGTTTCTATGATCGGGCCGTGGTTTCCTATTGTGAATAGTGTTTAATAATGTTTCCATTTACAATTGATTCGTTATAGCAATGCTTACAATTACCAATTTATAAAATAATAGTAATGTAATGTTTAACTCGATATTATTACTAGCACAAAGCTTATTAAACAAATTTATTATCGGATTATTACAACCCTTTGGGAATGCGAAAATCTACCGATTGGCAATAACTTAGAGTTAATTTATTGTAATACACTTACACACTCATATTGTATATTCGATGCACCATTCTTGGCTTTTCCATAATAAAGATAATTATTCGATATGTTTGGTGTTAGATGAGTTAGTCATTATAGTAAGATACCATATGTAAGCGTCCAATCTATCGACTTCATCTGACATGTGAATGCATCGCTCGACTTTTTATTATTCACTAACTTATTAGAATGTTCGCAGATTGCCAATGTGGAAAGGGCTAATGGATATTTGTTCTGCAATGATTGATACGGAGATGGTAATTGCTACAATTTATATCATTACTAAAATATGACACACTTTAAACTACACCGAAAACATATTGAATAACATTCCTAGGTTTTGATGGGATATGTTTGTTATAGATAGATACATGTAGTTTAAGATTGGTTGTCATTCGAGGTAGTTAAAATGTAAATACTTGTTGCCTTCCCTTTAATGGTAATTGATTTATCATTAATAACGTTCTTTAATCAAGTGAAGCTTGAACTCAGAGGGAGTGGATGTTGTGTTGCAATAATGGTTGCATGCTTATAGGTCTAGTAACAAGGAAAATACACATATCTTTTTTGGCACCATTGGAATGAAAAAAAAATCCTTTGGTCTCGGTAATTACCTCATCCATCCATAACCTTTGAAAAACAGAGTAAGTACTTACAAATTCTTCAAAAAGGCAGTTACATCACAGTTTCCAAAGAGAATATAGCGTTGAAAGATGTATACAATGCCATAATCCAACAAAAACATTGGGGATGTGGAATTTACAGTCACCAAGGCAGAGCTACCCTCTAGTGAATGGTAACTTGCAACATGGAGAGCTTATGCTAAACTTGTCTCCAACATAGGCGAGCGAACATATACTTCCTCTTTTGTAAATATTTAAGATAATTTAATTTTTACTAGATTTATCATTATGCCTAACAAAGAGGTATTCATTTTCTCATTCCTCTGATAGCTTGAATCTGTTGTGGTGTATAAAGTCTAAACAATATAACTAGTGAAGTTTTCATCTGGTGTCAGGGTACAAATTGAAATGAAACCTTAGCTACACATTGTATCATCAAATTGATTTAGTAGGTTACATCCCCTGATTTTGGGACCTTCTATAAAAAAGGGCGGTAATCCTAAATGCAATTTGTCTGCTCACTTCTACCTCTTTTTCATTGAAGATAATTTTCTTGAAAGGTCATTGCAATCGTTGGGTGTATGTAAATGGCATCACACAAAAAAATATAGTTTGCAATTCACTTTGATTTTGAAATAGAAGTTGTCATCTTCGATGGTCTATAGAATATTAAGCTGATATTTTTGTAGGCAAGAATTTGAGAAGCAATATAATAGTTAGGTTAATGTTTAGGGCTCCATATCAAATATAATTTTCCATCGAGTATTTGGACAAAACTAAAAACTTAAGATAAACGGAGATCGATTGCCTTACATTGTGAATTATTTTGAAACGTAGTCATCTCCAATCTTGCATTGAATGAATCAGCCTACGTCTGTTTTTATTCCAAATTCATGCTAAGTGGGGAGAGGATTTTATCCTTCCCTTTACTCTCATATTCTCATACATAAACTTGTGTTTCCTTTTAGGAGAGTTTATTTTCTATTCTTGAAGGCCTTATCTTTCTATAGTCAACAATCTATAGTGTGTCCTCTTTATTCATTCAATTTTACTATATTGAAAATACAATTTTGTTACTCGTAAGATTTTATCACCAACAATAGTTATTCAATTGTGTTTTAGGAAATATTACAGTGACATGAAACTATTGAAAATATACTCCTGATAGAGGTGACCATTCCCAAAAGGATCGACCTCAACAATTGCATCTGCAGTTTATACATCACATCACTAATGGGGATGAGAGGTTTTGATGTGACAATACTGCTGCCACACTGCTACTTCTATTCACTGTTGTCTTCTACATGTATTTAACCTTAGCAACTAATAAGATACACGATGTTCGAGGATTAGTATCGGAGATCACAAGAATGATCAATAACTACTATTCTGTAACGGAAGATACCATACTTTCAACATTCTGTGATGTGGGAAAACAATATGCTGACAAATTTGTTATAGTTGTGGCCAAGGATGGTAGCGGCCATTCCTTAATTGTTCAATGCACAGTCGATATGGTTCCTCCTGGTAACCTCCAGCGGTGAAAATTTTCATTCAGGATGGTATATATAGGTTGGCCTCACCCATTAGTTAGTGGTCATAAATATACATTGTATATATATCTATAATCATATGATTTTGAATTACATGTAATGGAGATTAGACATTATGGGTGTTTACGTTGAATGAATCATTTGGATTTGCGCAACGAAAAAGTAACAGTTGATCCAAGGAAAGCGTTCATATCGTTCATTGGGAAAGGAAGCGCAGATACCATAATTTCTTGGAATAACAAAGCATGTGATAGAAACCCAAGTGGAAAAGTGCTTGGCACGACTGCTACTGCTTATGTTGCCAATGAATCATACTATTTATGTGCTAAATATATCACATTTTAGGTAACCATAATCATTATTATCAGTTTATTTAACTCTCTGCATACAGAGATATGACCATCTTGTGATTTGAAGTACTGGAGTTTATTCTTATTGTAATGGGATCTGTTATACTCTAGATTATGAAAAACTAATATCGGTTTAAGGTTTGCATACCATTGGAATATAAGTCGAGTGCATGGTAACCAAGATATGGAAGTCTTTATTAAAATATTATAAACTACCCAACGTTGAACCCTTTAACAGAAAGTGGACTCAAAAGTTGGCAATCAGTAATGATTTGACTTAATATGATTAGTCGCATTCACTCGGTAACACGTAGGGAAGCTATCTAACAAGAAATTTATGGGAAATAAATAATCACACGTAAGAGGGCGTTATCCAACACAGTAGTGATGGCAGTGGGATGAGATCGCATCATTAGACAACCTCTAGTAGGTGCAAAAGGTAAGTAATTAGTTGACTAGAGGTTAAAGCACATACATGTGCCATATTTATCATTTCATTTTTCAGTTTTAATTTAGGCATAGTTCCATACTTAGAGAGTACCTTTTGTCTCCAGTAAAGCAGTATTTGAAAGTTAGACAAAGCACATTGCACAGAGGAGTTTCCAGAATTATATAGTATTAAAATAAATTAAAGAACAATGAGTCCAAGGTCCTAGAGTTAGAACCATACTTTGATACCGTATGTAACACCCCATACTTCAAAAGAACTTCTTATTCAATGTATAAAATGAATGCAATGCTGCAAAATACTAAACAAATGCAAAAACACCAAATGAATACTAATATATTCAAGATGTTATTGATTTTCTTGCTCTTTTGTTGTGGCTAAGGGCTTTGTTCCATCTTCGAGGAACGCATGATTCTTGAGAAAGACAATCCTTGCATTAGCTTTCCAATGAAGATAACCCCATCGGTTGACCACCCTACCACTCCTAGGGTACTCTTCTTTCCCTAGGATCCCCCGAGCTGCAATGGGGATTGTATGGAAACACATTTAGCATGATCATAATGCATATATTCACTAAGGGGCCTCGCAACCCCGTTCACAAACTGATTAACCAAACTCTCCACAATCACCTTCAAACTCAAATTGATATTATTTCCTCCATCCAATATTAGGGAAGAAAACGTTATCTGAGTGAAAAGCCCTCTTCTCTTATTTATAGCATTTTGAGTTTCTCTTTCTCTTTTTCTTATGTAAAATACTATTTATTTATTTCTATTTTGAACTCATCTTAATCCATTTCTGTGGATTTCGTGCACATATGCATATGCAATTTCCACTTTTATTTTCTTACACTTTCTAGATTTTATTTTATCATTGCTTTCCTTCATTCTTCCTATTTTCATTCAAAATGTTTCCTTGATTTTTGCTTTTCTCTCCTAGCTTTGTGTGTGCATTTGTGTTTCCAATATTTTAATTAGTAATTACTTTCTCTATTTTCTTGTGTACGTGATGTTTCCTATTATTACATACATTCTTTGATCTATTTCTAGCTCATGAATTTATTATCTATTTAAATATCATTAAAGCACCTTATATCTTTTTAGTGTTATATTTCATTAATTGCATTTTTTATCACGATGATATCAAGGGTGCCATGACAATATTCATTCCCTTCAAATATCACATTTTCCATGGTGGGGAGTTTGTATGATGGCTGAGACCATGTTAACTTAGTCCTATCTACACTGTTGAGAGACTAATGGTTACTGAGGAATAAGGTCAACACCTTATTGTGCGCCCCTCAGTTAATCCTCGTGAGTGACCGAGTCCGCGGCCTACCCTCACGTCAAGATGCGTATCATGGGTTAAATACTTTCTCTCTTTTCAAGCCATCACATGGAAAATAAGTGCTATTCATGTTGGTACATTCCCCTATACAATCCCTATTACCCATATGTGGGTTCACTGGCAAGCATTATCTCTGTGCCTGCACACATACCAACAATCACGTGCATTAATTTTTCCAAAATCATAAATCATGATATAAATTTTCTCATTATAAACATTACAAATATTTGACTCATTTAGGATTCCTTGCATCCATTGTTGCAACCTTGCGTTAACATGCACTAGTGGTTTCCTGCCACACTAGACAAACCATCAGTAATATCTGAGACAACATTGATTCAATATTTTTCCTATTATAACTAAAATGTCTTATAATCAATAAACATCACAATCATCATGTACACCAGATGATACATTATCTTTGTATAACTAAGAGTGATATTCATAGATAATACAAAGCAAGATAAATAAACCAACCATTATATATATATATATATATATGTGTGTGTGTGTGTGTGTGTGGATAGATAGATATAATTTTATCTTATGATCACATTGCATAACAATGAACGTGTTTTATTGCAATCAAATGTATTACTTAATGTTATCTAGCATAAATAAGTAAACTCTAGTAAATGGGGATTACATACAACCCTTTTTCAAAAGAACTTCATCTCGAAGTTAGTGTAAATCTTTTAATACATATATTATACGTCTATACGCATATCATATATAACCATTAAATTTCAATTCCAATTTCAAGTCTATGTTATATCTTGCTTCCTTTTGAATATGATAAACTTCTAGACTTATAGTGGACTTATATAAATATTTGTAGTGATACCTCTTATATAAAGTGATTATAATAAGAATTGTATCATATAGGGAAACACATTTTTTCATTCATATTAATTTCAACTTTATTTTTTTTCATAATATTTAGTATATATTCTGAATTAATTTATACTTTCTTAAAGTTTTTCATACTTTCTACATTTTAATCTAACATTCATTCTAACTACTTCCATATAAATCATTTTCATAATTTCTATTTTCTCACAATCTCAATCAATCATTATCATTTTACTGAGATAATTATACTAATAACTCATTTTTCGAAGGAATCCATAATCTTTTTCATATATGATTTCTATAATTGACATCATCGACTTTTACGATATTGTGGAATAGTGTACAATTTTTGTCATAATTATTGTGCATCATTTATTTATAGTAACAACTATTTCTAGACATTCTAATAACATTAGTATGGTTGTGTGCTTCGACTTCACCTTGTAAAACTTCACATAAGGTTAAAATTTGTGCACATTATTAAGTATATGTATATACAATTATATGTTAGATATTCCCTTAATATTTGATAATGTTTCATTTCCTTGCTATCATCAATTTTTTTTTTAGGAAACTTAGATACTAACTCCAAATAATATAAGATTTGCAATTTGGGACTGCTTCCATTTTATATGAATTCTCTACCTATAATAATAACTATGTACATATAGGCGTTACATATAATTATGTACATACTAGAAAATTCTTTTTAAGTATCATATCTAGACATGTAATCTTGTAGATGTATTTGAACACTGTTATCTGGCATGGTACTACACATTTCATAAGTCACCTTCACATCATATTAATATAAAGTTAATATTTTGTTGTCATAAATTAATATTATCCTTCTCTCTCTTTTAGTTTCTCCTTCTCTCTTTTGGTTGAGTTCATAAGTCAACATGCTCAAGAAAATATAAACACTCACTGGTATACATAGATTTTAGGGTATGATTAACATTATCATTCTAGTTCTTAGAATTGTATATAGAAAAAGATAATGTAATGGCATAGCCACAATTACAAGATTTATTAATTTAAAACAAAAGAGTAGTATTGAAAATAACCATCTGTTTTTTGTTTATACATGTGCAAATGAAGGGTTTTCGAGAACATTCATAGTAATTTGTTCATTGGTAGTGCATTGACTGTTCAATACATTGGGAAAATAAATAATTTTGATTCCTTTACATTTTTCACCTTCTACTGTCCAATTTGAGGTTCACCTTTATTTCTATTTTTATTTTATTTGTTATTTATTTATTTATTTTAAAATTGTCTATTAATTATAACTACTTTATTTTCATGATTATGTAGTTCAAAATTTGTAAAATATTCTTAATGAAATGAACTTAGGTGCTCATATAAAATTAATCTTAAAATTCCTTTGATTAATCAATATATAAGTCAAATGAACATAAGTATGAGTTCTTCTACACAAAGTGGTTAATACAAACTTTAATAAATGCATTTTTTCCCTTCACCCACTTCTTTCATTCATATATATGTATATAGAAAGAAAGTAAGCTAACTTCAACACTTCAAATTTAATGAGAAATTGATTATTTATATTTAAGCACATCCACTTTTTCTATTTAGATACAATTACTTACTAAAAACATGAATATATTACAATGATTCTTTCAAAGTTTCAATGGACTCCTTAATGAAGAGATCATTTGCTAACATTTAATAACTATCGCACATTTGCAAGTCCAAGCTTAAGACATTGGAGAGAAAATAAAACATTTTTGTTAATAAGTTTTAGCATTTGGTCTTTATATCACCCATTCAAAATCGAATTATTAATAATAGATTTGTGTAATATTGAATTAAATAAGTGAGTATACCATTGATTATTAATTGTTCCTAAATTTATATTTAGATTAGTTTTAGAACTATTTAATAAATTTAAGTGATAATATGTTATAATTCCAACAATTAGTTTATCATGACAAACCTTGAAATCTTAATCCAATTCCAAAGAAGTATTATATATATATATATATATATATATATATATATATATATATATAATGCTGATTTGGATACATTCTATCCATATCCATGTTTAAAAGTATATATATAATATTATCACTACCTATATACTTGTGACAAAGTTGGCTATTAACACATATATTATTTATAATACTATACGTGAATGCATGTTGATATATTCACTTATACAAACATATAATGATATATTATTCATATTAAAAACATTTTGATTATGAAAGAGTGGGTTCCTCACTCTAATCCAAAGAATGTCCACCGCGTTTAGATTTATATTTATGGTACGTTGGACAATCAATTCCCATTGAAATTGTCAATTTACTTTTGAAATACTCAATCATCTTACAAATTACTTTAAAAAAGAATACTATGTCTATATATAGACACAAATATTATAATTATATGAATCTTACTATTATAAAGAAGATTTGTGGGAATTGTTTCCAGACTGGTTTTGACAAAAATCAAATAAAAATCAATGATGCATTTAATTTTTGGAACATAATCAACCACACGATTATTCACTATGGGTCTATGTGGCATTGAATTCATATATAAAATGCCTTGATCTAGTTAAAAAAATATATAACACATTGGCATCCTCTCGCTATCCACATACTCAGAAATTAAATAAGTATAATTAGATGCTATATACATCAATTTTAATGGGTCTTCTTGATTCTAATCAAGATTAAGATGTCTGTTGCATGGATACACCAATACTCTCTATACACAAGCCAAATAATTAATCATTAAACACATGTCTAATTTAACTCTTTGTTATTAATGTTTTATGATATTGCTCATAATCATATTTCTGCTACAATATTACCATTTACCCTACTCATTTATGCGAGTTTATTCACAGTTGTTGCATTATGGGTTCGTTGGGATGAAGTGTACTATCAGTTTCATACCAACCTTGGTTAAATAATTAGAATTAACTAGAGTTCGATGATATAGTTTCAATTTTTGTTGTGGCAACCTTATTTAAATAATTAGAATTAACTAGAGATCGATGATATAGTTTCTATGATCGGGCCGTGGTTTCCTATTGTGAATAGTGTTTAATAATGTTTCCATTTACAATTTATGCATTATAGAAATGCTTACATTTACCAATTTATCAAATAAAAGTAATGTAATGTTTAACTCGAGATTATTACTAGCACAAATCTTATTAAACAAATTTATTATCGGATTATTACAACCCTTTGGGAATGCGAAAATCTACCGATTGGCAATAACTTAGAGTTAATTTATTGTAATACACTTACACACTCATATTGTATATTTGTTGCACGATTCTTGGCTTTTCCATAATTAAGATAATTATTCAATATGTTTGGTGTTAGATGAGTGAGTCATTATAGTAAGATACCATATGTAAGCGTCCAATCTGTCGACTTCATCTGAGATTTGAATACTTCATCTGAGATGTGAATGCATCGCTTGACTTTTTATTATTCACTAACTTATTAGAATGTTCATAGATTGCCAATGTGGAAAGGGCTAATGGATATTTGTTCTGCAATGATTGATACTGAGATGGTAATTGCTACAATTTATATTATTACTAAAATATGACACACTTTAAACTACAATGAAAACATATTGAATAACATTCCTAGGTTTTGATGGGATATGTTTGTTATAGATAGCTACATGTAGTTTAAGATCGATTGTCATTCGAGGTAGTGAAAATGTAAATACTTGTTTCCTTCACTTTAATGGTAATTGATTTATCATTAATAATGTTCTTTAATCAAGTGAAGCTTGAACTAAGAGGGAGTGGATGTTGAGTTGCAATAATGGTTGCATGCTTATAGGTCTAGTAACAAGGAAAATACACATACTTTTTTTTGGCACCATTGGAATGAAAAAAAAACTTTGGTCTTGGTAATTACCTCATCCATCCATAACCTTTGAAAAATAGAGTAAGTACTTACAAATTCTTCAAAAAAGCAGTTACAACACAGTTTCCAAAGAGAATACAGTGTTGCAATCTGTATACAATGCCATAATCCAACAAAAACACCGGGGATGTGGAATTTACAGTCACCAAGGCAGAGCTACCCTCTAGTGAATGGTAACTTGCAACATGGAGAGCTTATGCTAAACTTGTCTCCAACATAGGCGAGCAAACATATACTTTCTCTTTTGTAAATATTTAAGGTAATTGAATTTTTTCTAGATTTATCATTATGCTTAACAAAGAGGTATTCATTTTCTCATTCCTTTGATAGCTTGAATCTGTTGTGGTGTATAAAGTCTAAACAATATAACTAGTGAAGTTTTCATCTGGTATCAGGGTACAAATTGAAATGAAACCTTAGCTACACATTGTATCATCAAATTGATTTAGTAGGTTACATCCCCTCATTTTGGGACCTTCTGTTAAAAAAAAAGGTGGTAATCCTAAATGCAAATTGTGTGCTCACTTCTACCCTTTTTCATTGAAGATACTTTTCTCGAAAGGTCATTGCAATAGTTGGGTGTATGTAAATGGCATCACGCAAAAAAATGTAGTTTGCAATTCACTTTGATTTTGAAACAGAAGTTTTCATCTTAGATGGTCTTCAGAATATTAAGCTGATATTTTTGTTGGCAATAATTCGAGAAGCAATATAATAGTTAGGTTAATGTTTAGGGCTCCATCTCAAATATAATTTTCCACTGAGTATTTGACCAAAACTAAAAAATTAAGATAGATGGAGATGAATTGCCTTACATTATGAATTCTTTTGTAACGTGGTCATCTCCAATCTTGCATTGAATGAATTAGCCTACGTCTATTTTTATTTAAAATTCATGTTAAGTGGGGTGAGGATTTTATCCTTCCCTTTACTCTCATATTCTCATACATAAACTTGTGTTTCCTTTTAGGAGAGTTTATTTTCTATTCTTGAAGGCCTTATCTTTCTATAGTCAACAATCTATAGTGTGTCCTCTTTATTCATTCGATTTTACTGTATTGAAAATACAATTTTGTTACTCGTAAGATTTTATCACCAACAATCGGTATTCAATTATGTTTTAGAAAATATTACGGTGACATGTAACTATTGAAAATATACCACTGATAGAGGTGGCCATGCCCAAAAGGATTAATGTCTACATATACTCATTTTACTAATTGCAGCAGTCTTGGATCGACCTCAACAATTGCGTCTGCAGGTTATACATCACATCACTAATGGGGATGAGAGGTTCTAATGTGACAGTACTGTTGCTTCTATTCACTGTTGTGTTTTGCATGTATTTAACCTTAGCAACTAAGAAGGTCAATGATGTTTGAGGATTAGTATCGGAGATCAAAAGAATGATCACTAGCTACAATTTTGTAACGGAAGATACCGTACTTTCAACATTTTGTGGCGTTGGAAAACAATATGTTGACATCTTTGTTATAGTTGTGTCCAAGGATAGCAGCGGCCATTCCTTAACTGTTCAACGCATGGTCGATATGGTTCCTTTACGTAACCTCCAATGGGTGAAAATTTTCATTCAGGATGGTATATATAGGTTGGCCTCACCCATTATTTAGTGGTCATAACTATACATTGTATATATATATATCTATAATCATATGATTTTGAATTACATGTAATGGATATTAGACATTATGGGTGTTTAAGTTGAATGAATCATTTGGATTTGCGCAGCAAAAAAGTAACAGTTAATCCAAGGAAAGCATTCATATCGTTCATTGGGAAAGGAAGTGCAGATACCATAATTTCTTGGAATAACAGAGCATTTGATAGAAACCCAAGTGGACAAGTGCTTAGAACGACTGCTACTACTTCTATTGCCATTGAATCATACTATTTATGTGCTAGATATATCACATTTCAGGTAACCATAATCATATTTATCAGTTTATTTAATGCTCTGCATACAAAGATATGATCATCTTGTGATTTGAGGTATTGGAGTTTATTCTTATTGTAATGGGCTCCGTTATACTCTAGATTCTGAAAAGTTAATATTAGTTTAAGGTTTGCATACCATTAGAATATAAGTCAAGTGCATGGTAACCAAGATATGGAAGTATTTATTAAAATATTACAGACTACCCAATGTTGAACCCTTTAACAGAAAGTGGACTCAAAAGCTGGCAATCAGTAATGATTTGACTTAATCTAGTTAGTCACATTCACTCGGTAACACGTAGGGAATCTATCCAACATGAAATTTATGGGAAATGAATAATCACATGTAAGAGGGCATTATCCAACACAATAGTGATGACAGTGGGATGAGATCGCAACATTAGACAACCTCTAGTAGGCGCAACAACTAAGTAATTAGTCGACTAGTGGTTAAAGCACATACATGTGCCATATTTATCATTTTATTTTTCAGTTTTAATTTAGGCACAATTCTGTACTTAGAGAGTACCATTTGTCTCCAGTAAAGCGGTATTTGAAAGTTAGACAAAGCACATTGCACAGAGGAGTTTCCAGAATTATACAGTAAAAAATAACTTAAAGAACAATGAGCCCAAGCTCCTAGAGTTAGAACCATGCTCTGATACCATATGTAACACCCCATACTTCAAAAGAACTTCTTATTCAATAAATAAAATGAACGCAATGCTACAAAATACTAAACAAATGCAAACACACCAAAGGAATACTAATATATATATAACATGAAATAAACAATACATTGAACCTGATTCAATGTTCAAGATGTTATTGATTTTCTTGCTCTTCTGTTGTGGCAAAGGGCTTTGTTCCATCTTCAATGAACACATGATTCTTGAGAAACACAATCCTCACATTAGCTTGCCAATGAATATAACCCCACCGGTTGACCACCCTACCACTTCTAGGGTACTCTTCTTTCCTTAGCATCCCCTGAGCTGCAATGGAGATTGTATGGAAATACCTTTAGCACGACCATAATGCATAGATTCACTAAGGGGCCTCCCAACCTCGTTCACAAACTGATTAACCAAAATCTCCACAGTCACCTTCAAACTCGAATTGATATTACTTCCTCCATCCAATATTAGGGAAGAAAAAGTTATCTGAGTGAAAAGCCCTCTTCTCTTATTTATAGCCTTTTGAGATTCTCTTTCTCTTTTTCTTATGTAAAATACTATTTATTTATTTCTATTTTGAACTCATCTTAATCCATTTCTGTGGATTTCCTTCTCATATTCATATGCAATTTTCACTTTTCTTTTCTTACACTTTCTAAATTTTATTTTATCAATTACTTTCCTTAATTCTTCCTATTTTCATTCAAATTGTTTCTTTGTTTTTTGCTTTTCTCTCCTAGTTTTGTGTGTGCATTTGTGTTTCCAATATTTTAATTAGTAATTACTTTCTCTATTTTCTTGTGTATGTGATGTTTCCTATTATTACATATATTCTTTGATATATTTCCAGCTCATGAATTTATTATCTATTTAAATATCATTAAAGCACCTTATATCTTTTTAGTGTTATATTTCATTAATTGCATTTCTTTATCACGGTGATATCAAGGGTGCCATGAGAATATTCATGCCCTTCAAATATCATGTTTTCCATGGTGGGGAGTTCATACAATGGCTAAGACCATGTTAACTCAGTCATATTCACACCGTGGAGAGATTAATGGTTAATGAGGAATAAGGTTGACACCTTATTGTGTGCCCCTCAGTTAATCCTTGTGAGTGACCGAGTCCGTGGCCTACCCTTATGACATGATGCATATCATGGGTTAAATACTCTCTCTCTTTTCAATCCATCACATGGAAAATAAATGCTATTCATGTTGGTACATTCCCCTATACAATCCCCATTTCCCATATGTGGGTTCATTGGCAAGCATTATCTCTATGCTTGCACACATACCAAGAATCACATGGAGTAATTTTACAAAATCATAAATCATGATATAAATTTTCTCATTATAAACATTACAAATATTTGACTCATTCATGAGTCCTTGCATCCATTGTTGCAACCTTGCGTTAACATGCACTGGTGGTTTCCTGCCACACTAGACAAATCATCAGTAATATCTGAGACAACATCGATTCAATATTTTTCCTATTATAACGTAAATGTCTTATAATCAATAAACATCACAATCATCATGCACACTAGATGATACATTATCTTTGTATAACTGAGAGTCATATTCATAGATAATACAAAGTAAGATAAATAAACCTGCCATAATATATATCTATATCTATATATATATATATATATATATATATATATATATATATATATATATATATATATATATATATATATATATATATATATATATATATATATATATATATATATATATATATATATATATATATATAATTTTATCTTATGATCACACTGCATAACAATGAACATGTTCTATTGCAATCAAATGTATTACTTAATGTTATCTAGCATAAATAAGTAAACTCCAGTAAATGGGGCATTACATACACCCCTTCTTCAAAAGAACTTCATCTTGAAGTTAGTGTAAATCTTTTAATACATGTATTAACGACTATACGCATTTCATATATAACCATTAAATTTCAATTCCAATTTCAAGTCTATGTTATATCTTGCTTCCTTCTGAATATGATAAAATTCTAGAATTATATAAATATTTGTATTGATACCTCTTATATAAAGCGCTTATAATAAGAATTGTATCATATGGGAAAACACATTTTTTCATTCATATCAATTTCAACCTTTATTTTTTTCATACTATTTATTATATTTTCTGAATTAATTTATACTTTCTTAAAGTTTTTCATACGTTCTACACTTTAATCTAACATTCATTCTAACTACTTCCATATAAATCATTTTCATAATTTCTATTTTCTCACAATCTCAATCAATCATTATCATTTCACTGAGATAATTATACTGATAACTCATTTTTCGAAGGAATCCATAATCTTTTTCATATATGATTTCTATAAGTGACATCATCGATTTTTACGATATTGTGGAATAGTGTACAATTTTTGTCATAATTATTGTGCATCATTTATTTAAATACTTAATAACATTAGTATGGTTGTGTGCTTCGACTTCACCTTGTAAAACTTCACATAAGGTTAAAATTTGTGCACATTGTTAAGTATATGTATAAACAATTATAAGTTAGATATTCAAGCTTAATATTTGATAATGTTTCATTTCCTTCCTATCATCATTTTTTTTACGCAACTTAGATACTAACTCCAAATAATATAAGATTTGCAATTTGGGACTACGTCCATTTTATATGAATTCTCTACCTATAATAATAACTATGTACATATTGGTGTTACATATAATTATGTACATACTAGAAAATTCAATTTAATAAGTATCATATTTAGACATCTAACCTTGTAGATGTATTTGAAACCTCTTATCTGGCATGGTACTACACATATCATAAGTCACCTTCACATCATATTAATATAAAGTTAATATTTTGTTGTCATAAATTAATATTATCCTTCTCTCTCTTTTAGTTTCTCCCTCTCTCTTTTGGTTCAATTCATAAGTTGACATGCTCAAGAGAATATAAACACTCACTGGTATACATAGATTTTAAGGTATGATTAACATTATCATTATAGTTCTTACAATTGTATATAAAAAAAGATAATGTAATGTCATAGCCACAATTACAAGATTTATTAATTTAAAACAAAAGAGTATTATTGAAAATAACCATCTTTTTTTTTCTTATACACGTGCAAATGAAGGGTTTTCGAGAACATTCATAGTAATTTGTTCATTGGTAGTGCATTGACTATTCAATACATTGGGAAGATAAATAATTTTTATTCCTTTACATTTTTCACCTTCTATTGTCCTATTTGAGGTTCGCCTTTATTTCTATTTCTATTTTATTTATTATTTATTATTAAATTGTCTATTAATTATAACTACTTTATTTCATGATTATGTAGTTCAAAATTTGTAAAATATTCTTAATGAAATGAACTTAGATGCTCATATAAAATTAATCTTAAAATTCCTTTGATTAATCAATATATAAGTCAAATGAACATAAGTATGAGTTCTTCTATACAAAGTGGTTAATACAAACTTTAATAAATGCATTTTTTTTTCACCCACTTCTTTCATTCATATATATGTATATAGAAAGAAAGTAAGCTAACTTCAACACTTCAAATTTAATGAGAAAATGATTATTTACATTTAAGCACATCCACTTTTTATATTTAGATACAATTACTTACTAAAAACATGAACGTATTACAATGATTCTTTCAAAGTTTCAATGGACTCCTTAATGAAGAGCTCATTTGCTAACATTTAATAACTATGGCACATTTGCAAGTCCAAGCTTAAGACATTGGAGAGAAAATAAAACATTTTTGTTAATAAGTTTTAGCATTTGGTCTTTATATCACCCATTCAAAATCCAATTATTAATAATAGATTTGTGTAATATTGAATTAAATAAGTGATTATACCACTGATTTTTAATTGTTCCTAAATTTATATTTAGATTAGTTTTGGAACTATTAAATAAATTTAAGTGATAATATTTATAATTCCAACAATTAGTTTATCATGACAAACCTTGAAATCTTTATCCAATTCCAATGAAGTGTTTTTTTTTGTTTTGTTGGAAAAGAGGTGGAAACCCCCTGACTTGCAGGGTTGCCATTGGCTAAGTAACCACGAACCAGGGGCATCTAAGCCGTCAAAATCACCCGGGGATCGCACTCGGCTTGGACCGCACCAACCCTTAACATGGTTGGATTTTTTGGTATTCGACGGGATTAGAACCGTCGATCTTTTAGCTTAGGGGGCGTCTTAACCATACCCCACCACCAACTGTTCTACATCTCGCGTATCAATTCCAATGAAGTGTTATATATATATAATGCTGATTTGGATACATTCTATCCATATCGATGTTTAAAAGTATATATATACAATTATCACTACCTATATACATGTGACAAAGTTGGCTATTAACACATATATTATTTATAATACTATACGTGAATGTATGTTGCTATATTCACTTATACAAACATATAATGATATATTATTCATATTAAAAACATTTTGATTATGAATGAGTGGGTTCCTCACTCTATTGACTTTTTAGAAATAAAAAGTGTGCATTTAATTTCCATCGTCGATTTAATTCATTCCCAGCCATTGGATTAGATGCCTCTTCACCTACCTACGGTTGAGACCAAAAAGAAAGGAAAAGGAAAAAACATTTCATTCTTGTGGAGAGAAGAAACTAGAGAGAGCTGAAGGAGAGCAAGGGCATGAATTTCGAGGAAGCTTGCTGAAGAGATTTTGGTGGGCATGAATTTCAAGACAGCCATCATTTATTGCTACACAAAAAACGAGGAGTCCAGACAACATTTATTGCTGGCATGATTCTCGAGAGAGAAGTACAACTCATTTATTGCTACACAAATTTAGAGGTTGTACGGATTTCGTACTATACATATTTTTGGCATAGAAATCGATGTACGATTTAGGAACAAAAATCGAGGAAGGTTGAGGCACACATTTTGAGGTAGCAGAGAGATTTTTCCAGCCACATTTTTCGAGGTGTACTCATTTAATGTTTTCCATACTGTATGGATTTTCTGCTAGTGTGTACATGAAAAATCGAGGTCTGAATATTTCTTATTCAACACAGAAATCGAGGTTGATGTGACTGTTGATTTGGCACTATTTTCGAGGAAGAAATATTGCACAGAAATCAATGCAGCTCATGCACAGAAAACGAGACAGTGTGTTGGTTGAGATAAGTTGGATTTTGACTGTAAATGAATGTCTGATGTTTTCTTGAGAAATAATAAAAACTCTCTCTCTCTCTAATTGGTTTTCCCCTTGTGGGTTTTTCCAGGTCCATTGGCTAAAAATACTAGTGCTCTGTGTGATTAAATGGCATGCTGATTTCTATTTCCTGTCACTGAAAAAGTTTGTTTACAACAGTGTTTTATGTCTAAAATTTTTGTTTATTTTCATAACTTTATTTTTCTGAGAATGTCATAAATAGTGATATAGATTTTTACTTGAAACCGATGGCTGAAAACTTAAGAAAAATCTACATGGTATCAGAGCGGGTTGTGACAGAAAATTAAATTTTAGCAGTGAAACAGTCATTTCCAGAATTCAGAAAAACCTTTGTGATAGTAGTACATTTTGTTGAAACTTGTTCTTTGAGGAAAAATGACTTCCATGGGGTTGAGAACTGAGGATAGGTTGGATGGGCAGTGAAATTTGTCTCATGGAAAGCCCAGATTTTACTTGTGCTGAAGGAGAATGAGTTGTGGGAGGAAGTAGTTAGAAACACTACAGCAAATCCCGTTACTAGTCCCCCTTCTACTGATGCAACATTACTTGCATCCTTTAATAAGAAGGATATTAAAGCCACGAGGATAACCTTAGATGCAGTTAAATACCATGTTATTCCACATATTTCAGCGAAGGATCATGCACATGAGATGTGGTCTGCTTTGACCGGCTTGTTTTAGAGTACTAATGAAAATAGGAAGATGGTGCTTAGGGAGACGCTGAAAAACACCAAGATGGTCAAAGGAGAGGTGTGTATGGCCTATCTTACTAGGATCTCTTAGGTGAGAGATGAGCTTGCAGTTGTGAGGGTGGTGGTTACTGGTCCTGACTTAGTGCGGACATCCTTGAATGGGGTGACTGCACCTTGGACTGTATTTGTTCAGGGGTTGGTGGCCAGAGAGAACTTACCATCTTGGGACAGGGTCTTTGATGACTTTGTTTAGGAGGAGACTCGTAGGGGTTTCTTGTAGTGTAGTGGTTCTACTAGTAGGGGGGATGAGAAGGATGTGGCATTGAAAGCAAAAGGGAAGAAGAAGAGCAAGAAGGGTCCCAAGAAGGGTGGGGCCAAGAAGCAATAGGATGGGTAGAAGAAGGATATGAGAACTGTGAAGTTCTTTGCATGTCACAAAATGAGACACTACGCTGCTACGTGTCCGAACAAGAAGAAGAAGAAGCAGCATACAGCTGCTTCAGCTGAGATTGATGATTTTGCAGCACGATTTCAGAGTGAGTTTTCACTATGCACTGGGCATATTGAGAGAGAGAGAGCATCCATTCTCACCAGTGTGGATGTTGACAGACACATGGAGTTTTCCTGTGTGACAGACCATTCTTACAGTGCATCTACTTCAAGCACTTGGTACATAGATAGCGGAGCCTCAAGTCACATGACAGGTGCTCATGAGATGTTCTCCGAGCTTTCACAGGCAGAGACATATGTGGAGGTTGTGTTGGGAGATGATTCAGTAGTCAGTGCAGTTGGACGCAGGACCATTACATTTCAGAGGGATTCGATGAGTCCCATGGTATTGCAGGATTTATTGTATGTACCTGGGCTGAAGAAGAACCTAATGTCAGTTTCCATGATCAAGGATCAGGGTCTTGGGGTGTCTTTCCTAGATGGACATGTGCATATGTTTCCCAAGACTGCAGGACCATCTGCTTCAGTTTCCATTGGAGCGAGATGTGGGACACTGTATAGGCTCTTGTTTCAGCTGTAGAATGCCTTGGTACATAGCAGTGACAGTGAGATGTGTGAGCTTTGGCATAGGAGGATGGATCACTTACATCATCCACCCTTGGGGTTGTTGAGGCACATGGTGATAGGTTTACTAGAGTTCAACACATGGCAGGGCGATGTGTGCAAGGGGTGTGCTTTGGGAAAGTACACCAAGACTACTTTTTTGAGCAGTTATAGCAAGTCAGCTGGTACTCTTGACTTGATACATTCAGACTTATGCAGACCTATGTCTTCTATGTCCCTGAGGGGATACAAGTGTTATGTGACATTCATTGATGACCATTCTAGGAATACCTGGATCTACTTTATGAAGAGAAATAAGTTTGAGGAAGTCTTGTAGAGGTTCCAAGAGTTCAAAGCTCTTGTGGAGAACCAAACAGGGAGGAAGATCCGAGTCTTGAGATCGGATAACGGGGGTGAGTATGCCTCCAAGGATTTTGATGGATTTTGCAGACAGGAGGGGATCAGGAGACAGTTGATAGTTTCGTATACTCCAAAGCATAATGGAGTAGCAGAGAGGAAGAACATGTCCATTGTTGGAGCAACCTGATCTATGCTACATGACCAGTCACTTCCTTTATTTCTCTGGGCTGAGGCTTGCAACACTGTTGTATATCTTTAGAACAGGAGTCCCCATCGGGCAGTGGGGAACTTGACACATGAGGAGTGTTTTTCAGGCAAGAAGCCTGAAGTTGGCCATTTTCTTATATTTGGGAGTCTGACTTACTCTCATGTCCCTTTAGAGAGGAGGACAAAGTTAGAGCCCACTGTAGAGAAGGGCATCTTTGTGGGTTATGATGAGACTGCGAAGGCTTTCTGTATTTACCTTCCCTCTTAGAGGAAAGTGGTGGTGAGAAGGGAGGTGAAGTTTGAGGAGGAGCGAGCCTTCAGGAAGTTGAGAGAGTCAGAGTAGGGAGAGCAGCAGGTCCTTGCACCTCAGGTTGTGGCATAGGTTCCATCTACACAGTAGTTAGGATCATAGGTTTCTAGGGTTACAAGACCGCAGAGTGTTGGAACAGGTTCACTAGGTTCAATGGTTAGGCCAACACGGTCTTCGGGGACAGGTGATGGGTCTACTATTACAGGTACACCTTACAGGGTATCAGGATCAGGATTACAGGGTACACCTGGTGTTGGCACACCAGCTTCAAGTTCATAGGTGACTGGGGTTTCTAGCTCTGGTAGTTCGTTAGATGAGGACAGGCCAGTGTGGGAAGAATCTTTAGGAGAAGCTTAAGTGGCTTCGGGATACCTTGAAGGATGCCTTAATGGATGGGATACCCAGGGATGAGGTGAGAGCCATCAATATGCTTGACAGATTGGGCATGATGTTGGTGGCTAGTACAAGAGATTTTGAGCATTCTACTTTTGAGGAGGCCTCCCAACATTTGGTATGGAGAGATGCCATGATGGATGAGTACCATTCCATCATGAATAATGATGTATGGGATATTCTTCCGAGACCTGAGGGGAAGTCAGTGGTGACTTCTCATTGGCTTTACAAGCTGAAGCATGCGTCATATGGGAGTGTGGAGAAGTACAAAGCCAGGTTTGTAGTGCGGATGTTTTCCAAGGTTGAGGGCATTGATTATGATGAGACTTTTGCGCCAGTTGCTCGATATAATTCTATCAGGAGCTTGATCTCCATTGCAGCGGAAATGGGTTGGAAGATCCATCAGATGGATGTGAAGACCGAATTTCTCAATGGGATCATACATGAGGAGATTTACATTGAGTAGCCTCAAGGATTTGAGATACATGATAGAGATAGACGTGTATGCAGGTTGAAGAAGGCCCTTTAAGGGCTGAAGCAAGCTCCAAGAGCTTGGTACTCCAGGATGGATTCTTACTTGCTGAGTATGGGGTTTCAGAAGAGTGAAGCATATCCAAATCTCTACTTCATCATGGCTGGAGATGATCCTCTTGTTCTTCTGATATATGTTGATGACTTGTTTATCATAGGGATAGAGAGACCCATTGTAGATTGCAAGATGGATCTTGTAGCAGAGTATGAGATGACTGATATTGGGATGATGCATTATTTTTTGGGATTGGAGGTTTGGCAACAGCCTAGACATATTTTCCCGGGGCAGGGAAAGTATGCGGTTGATATTTTGAGGAGATTCAGGATGGAGGATTGCAGGCCTATGTCGACACCTATGATCACCAACTGGAAGAAGATTCATGCTTCTGAGGGAGAGTTGGTGGACCCTACTTTATATCATCATCTTATCGAGTCATTGATGTATCTGGTCAACACTCTGCCAGATTTGTGTTTTGTAGTGAACACTCTTAGCCAGTTCATGGTTGAGCCTAGGAGTGTGCATTGGGTCGTTGCAAAACATGTGTTGCACTATCTTTCAGGGACAATGGATTTTGGTTTGGACTACAGGAGGTTAGAGGGGATCAGATTGGTTGGCCATACAGATTTAGATTGGGCAGGAAATGTGGCAGACCGGAAGAGCACTTCTAGATGTTGTTTCAGTTTGGGCTCGGCAACAGTGTCGTGGTTCAGTCAGAAACAGAAGTCCGTTACATTGAGTACTGCAGAGGTTGAGTACATGGCAACCAGCTTGGCCAGTTGTGAGGCCTTGTGGCATCACAAGTTGTTGGTGAATTTATTTGATCAGAAGCTTAGGCCTACGGTGATTTAATGTGACAATAAGAGTTGCTTCCAGCTCTCTCAGAATCTAGTTTTTTGTGACAGGTCAAAGCACATTGAGATCAGGTATCATTTCATCCGAGACTATGTTCAGAGAGGGGCAGTGATGCTTCGGTACATTTCCACAGATGAGCAGGTACTAGACATTCTAACGAAGTCTTTGGGGAGAGGCAAGTTTGTTTTTTTCAAAGACAAGTTGGGAGTGTGCATAACACCTTCCTCGGTAAGAGGGAGTGTTAGTTTTGTACCTAGGGAAGCGTTCCCTTATGTGACTTTAGCCTTTAGTCACCTAGTGAAGGGAAATAAAGTGAACCTTGTATTATCTAAAGTAACTTTTTGAAAAATTTAAGTGGGTGAGGGAAATTAACTTTTTAGAAATAAAAAGTGTGCATTTAATTTCCACCGTCAATCTAATTCATTCCCAGCCATTGGATCAGATGCCTCTTCACCTACCTAGGGTTGAGACCAAAAATCAAGGAAAAGGTAAAAAAATTTCATTCTTGATGAGAGAAGAAACAAGAGAGAGCTGAAGGAGAGCAATGGCACGAATTTCAAAGAAGCTTGCTGAAGAGATTTTGGTGGGCATGAATTTCGAGACAACCACCATTTATTGCTACACAGAAAACGAGGAGTACGGACAACATTTATTGCTGGCACGATTCTCGAGAGAGAAGTATGACTCATTTATTGCTGCACAAATTTTGAGGTTGTACGGATTTTGTACTGTACGGATTTTTGGCACAGAAATCGAGGTACAGTTCAGGCACATAAATTGAGGAAGGTTTAGGCACACATTTTGAGGTAGAAGATATATTTTTCTAGGAACATTTTTCGAGGTGTATGGAAGCATTTAATGTTGTTCGTATTGTACAAATTTTTTTCTAGTGTGGGCACGAAAATAGAGGTCTGAATATTTATTATTCAGCATAGAAATTGAGGCTAATGTGACTGTTGATTTGGCACTATTTTTGAGGAAGAAATATTGCACAAAAATCAAGGCAGCTCATGCACGGAAAACGAGACAGTCTGCTAGTTGAGATAAGTTGGATTTTGACTGTAAATGAATGTCTAATTTTTTCTTGAAGCAATAATAAAAACTCTCTCTCTCTCTCTTTGGCTGGTTTTCCCCTTGTGGGTTTTTCCAGGGCCATTGGCCAAAAATACTAGTGTTCTGTGTGATTAAATGGCGTGCTGATTTCTATTTCCTGTCACTGAAAAAGTTTGTTTACAACAATGTTTTAAGTCTGAAAATTTTGTTTATTTCCAAAACTTCATTTTTCTGAGAATGTCATAAACAGTGATATAAATTTTTACTTGAAACCAGTGGCTGAAAACTTAAGAAAAATCTACAAATATACTCCTAATAGAGGCGTCCATTCCCAAGAGGATGAATGTCTACATATACTCATTTTACTAATTGTAGTGGTCTTGGATTGACCTCAGGAATTGCGACTGCAGGTTATACATCACATCACTAATAGGGATGAGAGGTTCTGATGTGACATTACTATTGCTTCTATTCACTGCTGCAGTCTGCATGTATTTAACCTTAGCAGCTAAGGGGATCAACGATGTTCTAGGATAAGTATTAGAGATCACAAGAATGATCAGTAACTATAATTCCGCAACAGAAGATACTGTACTTTCAGCATTCCGTGGCGTGAGAAAACAATCCGATGACAACTTTGTTATAGTTGTAGCCAAGGATGGCAGCAGCCATTCCTTAATTGTTTAGCGCGCAGTCGATATGGTTCCTCCAAGTAACCGCTAGCAGGTGAAAATTTTCATTTAGGTTGGTATATACAGGTTGGCCTCACCCATTATTTAGTGGTCATAAATATACATTTTATATATATATATATATATATATATATATCTATAATCATATGATTTTCAATTACATGTAATGGAGATTATAAATTATGGGTGTATAAGTTGAATGAATCATTTGTATTTGCGCAGCGAAAAAGTAAAAAATGATCCAAGTAAAGCGTTCATTTCGTTCATTGGGAAAGGAAGTGCAGACACCATAATTTCTTGGAATAACAGAGCATCTAAAAGAAACCCAAGTGGACAAGTGCTTGGCACGACTGCTATTGCTTCTATTGTCACCGAATCACACTATTTATGTGATCTAGATATATCACATTTCAGGTAACCATAATAATATTTATCAGTTTATTTAATGCTCCACATACATAGATATGATCTTCTTGTGATTTGAAGCACTGGAGTTTATTCTTATTGTAATGGGCTCTGTTATACTCTCGATTCTTAAAAACTAATATCGGTTTAAGGTTTGCATACCATTAGAATATAAATCGGGTGCATGGTAACCAAGATATGTAAGTATTTATTAAAATATTACAAACTACCCAACGTTGAACCCTTTAACAAAAACTGGACTCAAAACTTGGCAATCAGTAAGATTTGACTTAATCTGGTTAGTCGCATTCACCTGGTAACACATAGGGAAGCTATCCAACAAGCAATTTATGGGAAATAAATAATCACACGTAATAGGGCGTTATCCAACACAGTAGTGATGGCAGTGGGATGAGATCGCAACATTAGAAAGCCTCTAGTAGGCGCAACAGCTAAGTAATTAGTTGACTAGTGGTTAAAGCACATACATGTGCCATATTTATCATTTCAGTTTTTAGTTTTAATTTAGGCGCAGTTCCATACTTAGAGAGTACCTTTTGTCTCCAGTAAAGCGGTATTTGAAAGTTAGACAAAGCGCATTGCATAGAGGAGTTTCCAGAATTATACAGTAAAAAATAACTTAAAGAACAATGAGCCCGAGGTCCTAGAGTTAGAACCATGCTCTGATACCATATGTAACACCCCACACTTCAAAAGAAATTCTTATTCAATATATAAAATGAATGCAATGCTACAAAATACTAAACAAATGAAAACACACCAAAGGAATACTAATATATATATAACATGAAATAAACAATACATTGAACCTGATTAGATGTTCAAGATGTTATTGATTTTCTTGATCTTCTGTTGTGGCTAAGGGCTTTGTTCTATCTTCGATAAACACATGATTCTTGAGAAATCCAATCCTCGCATTAGCTTGCCAATGAAGATAACCCCACCGGTTGACCACTTTACCACTCCTAGGGTACTCTTCTTTCCCTAGGATCCCTCGAGCGACAACGGGGATTGTATGGAAATACCTTTAGCATGATCATAATGCATAGATTCACTAAGGGGCCTCCCAACCCCATTCACAAACTGATTAACCAAACTCTCCACAGTCACCTTCAAACTCAAACTGATATTATTTCCTCCATCCAATATTAGGGAAGAAAAATTTATCCGAGTGAAAATCCATCTTCTCTTATTTTTAACCTTTTGAGATTCTCTTTCTCTTTTTATTATGTAAAATACTATTTATTTATTTCTATTTTGAACTCATCTTAATTCCATTTCTGTGGATTTTCTTCTCATATGCATATGCAATTTCCACTTTTCTTTTCTTACACTTTTCTAAATTATATTTTATCATTGCTTTCCTTAATTCTTCCTATTTTCATTTTAAATGTTTCCTTGATTTTTGGTTTTTTCTCCTATCTTTGTGTGTGCATTTGTGTTTCCAATATTTTTATTACTACTTACTTTCTCTATTTTCTTGTGTATGTGATGTTTCCTATTATTACATACATTCTTTGATCTATTTCTAGCTCATGAATTTATTATCTATTTAAATATCATTAAAGCACCTTATATCTTTTTAGTGTTATATTTCATTAATTACATTTCTTTATCACGGTGATATCAAGGGTGCCATGACAATATTCATGCCCTTCAAATATCACGTTTTCCATGGTGAGGAGTTTGTACGATGGATGAGACCATGTTAACTCAGTCCTATCTACACTGTGGAGAGACTAATGGTTACTGAGGAATAAGGCCGACACCTTATTGTGCGCCCCTCAGTTAATCCTCGTGAGTGACCGAGTCCGTGGCCTACCCTCACGACAACATGCATATCACGGGTAAAAGACTCTCTCTCTTTTCAACCCATCGCATGGAAAATAAGTGTTATTCATGTTGGTACATTCCCTTATACAATCCCCATTACCTATATGTGGGTTCATTGGAAAGCATTATCTCTGTGCCTGCACACATACCAACAATCATGTGCATTAATTTTTCCAAAATCATAAATCATGAGATCAATTTTCTCATTATAAACATTACATAGATTTGACTCATTTAGGAGTCCTTGTATCCATTGTTGCAACATCACAATCATCATGCATACCACACGATACATTATCTTTGTATTACTAAGAATCATATTCACAGATAATACAAAGCAAGATAAATAAACCAACCATAATATATATATATATATATATATATATAATTTTATCCTATGATCACATTGAATAACAATGAATGTGTTCTATTGCAATCAAATGTATTACTTAATGTTATCTAGCATAAATAAGTAAACTCCAGTAAATGGGGCTGCTACAGCTTACTTAAATAGTTTTAGTTAACCATTTAATTAAGATCATTTAAACCTTAATCAAGATGCATTTAAGCACAATAATCTAGACAACCATGAAATGAATCCCCATTGTACACTTGTTACACCCGGGTTAATCTTGTTAATCTGCTCAATGAAGTCCAAAATGGAAGATATAAACGCCTATGGGCATATTTATCCAATTTAATATTGAATCCAATTTTTATATAATGGAATTTAATGCTAAATCTAGCTTTTATATAATGGAGTACATGCTTGCGTTGATTGAAAGTTTGGAGTTTTCCAATCTGATGTACTCAAAGATGTAATTATTTTGATAAAAGATTATATGTATTAGGACATTAAAACTTTGAGCTTTGTATTCTTTTTATATATTGTATAGTTTCATTCATGTTCAGATAGACCATGGAAACTAATATCTGTATATATTAGCAATGGCAAGTTGTTTTGTTTTCTATTTTTTATTAAGTGTTTACAATCCCTTATTTTAATGTTAACTAAGATGAATGTGTATTGGCGAAAGCATTTATGGTTTCATAACATTGCATTTTTATGGAGGATACTAAATTGAGAAAGTATCATTGTTTCAGATTGCCAATTCATAGTATGAAATAATGTTTTAACCGTGATAAGTGTCTCATGTACTTGTTAAATACTTCACTGGCTATGGATGCCACGTTTATTTGATTAATCGTGCAATATCCAGTTACAGTTGTTTGCAAGTGTGATTGATGGCTGAATAGTATGCTTATGCTATTGTCGAGGGACTGAAACGGGAATATGAACATCAACACCAAATATAGTAACATTACTCTTATCAACGAGTTCCTTAAACTTTCGAAAATAAAAGAAAAAAAAACATTTTTAACCTGTATGTTTTTCCAGTTGTTCTAATTCTAGCTATATATTTTTCTAGAAGTTTGTTCCAGTTCAAGCCATATATTTTTTCAAAAGTTTGTTCCAGTTCTAGGTATAAAAATAGTTTGTAATTTTGTTTGAGAGTTTTTATTAGTATATGTATGCTAATAACCTTTTACTAAATCACATATACATTTCTTTTGGACCGCATGGAAATTAAAGTACATAGAATTGTAAATATCATGTATTATTAACGCTTTCGAGTTAATCTTGTATTGCATAATTATTTTCTCTCTTTGTATATACTTAAAGTGCTTTTTGTATATACTTAAAAAATAAACTTGCAGAGACATTTCCACCATGTGACTCTTGTTTTATTGTGTTATAATTCCTTTTCGCTTATAAGTTAGGCATAAAATTAGAACGTAGATCCAGCTTTCGTTCCATATCACAAACTAAACAAATGTGAGTCTACATCCAATAAAAATGGTCGCACACTTTGTTTGATAAATTGTATGGAATTGAATATTTAACAAATATTTAATCGCGTGTCTTAATCTATTGTTTTTTCTATATGATAACACATCTTGCAGTGTTTCCTTGCACCTCTAGCAATTACTTGTATATTTATATGTTCAAATGTCTTTCAAGTTTGTTTTAAAGTTAATATATTTAAATGTAAAGTTATTTTTAAAATTTGGACATTAAATAGTACTATGAGAACTTATCATTGGATTAATGAAAAAATATCTTCTTGATTTAAGTTTTTTTCCTTGACTTCATAGCACTTACTAAGTTATTAGCTTTACATTTCAATAATGAGAATATGATTTTAATTTGTTATTTTTTTTTTATAGATTAGATTTTAATTTACAATTTGTTTTTATTCTATCGTAATTACATTCTACATTTTGAAATTTAGTTACTAGCATGGTAAGAGTTAGGTAAATGGGACTCCAAATGGAATTTTTTGCTTATCAATGCATTATCACTTCCCTACTATATATGGAGTGTGATAAAGTTACTAAGGTTAAGAGGCACTGGTCCCTCACATGAGTCACAATGTTTACCTTGGGTAAACTATTTACAAACTTGAATACTAACCCAAAACTAAAATGAAAGTCATGAATCAATAAATGTGATAAATAATCATTCATTGTGATAACCACTACCTTTCTTCTCATTATTTCACTTGATCTTCATGGTTTAGGACTATGCCTAGACATGCTTTTCATAAACAAACTTCTTGTTGCAACAAGGTTTTCCTTTTCATTGGAAAAACAACAACCAAAAGCTTAATTGGAAACTTTATTGAAGAGTGTGACACTTTCTAGTAGTTCACACAATAATTGATCTAGAAGAGAGTTTAATGGCCCTTTTTCAATTTAGCTATTTTAAAAGACCCTCCTCCAAGTGTATAACAATCCTTACTAAGTGATGATTATTGCAAACCCTTCTTAGGGGTTTTTAACATTAGTAATATACCAAAACTAGAGTAATATAGAGTTGAATTACGATAAAAGTATAAAAGAGTATGGTGATCATGAGATTAATGGAGATATAATCTATTCACGTGATAGTTAAAAAAAGAGATACTTTAGAAAAATATATTTTGTACAAGTAATAGTTTGTAAATATTATAATTATTTACTATTTTATTTAAAAAATCAAAATAAAGTAATATTTGTAATTATAATAAATGTGTGTTAAAATTTAAGGCATAAGGTGTATACCAAAATGGAAAATAAAAATCCATATAAACCTATTCAATGTAGTTTTGTTGAAGTTGGAATCAAATTAATTTTATAAGTTCTTACAAAAAATGTTTTACTATACAAAATTATGCTATATATAATTAAAAAGTCACAACATTAATTCTAAACATTACATTAAGACTACAACTAAACATTGGCCAATGCCATGCACTAATTAATACGCATCAAAATGTAGTCATACAATCATGGTATCAAGTCTTTCTACCATCAACTTTCAAGAAATACATTTTAAAGGATATAATGACAGGTTAATCAATGATGCATATTTGCATTTTATAACCACTATCGACATTCACTTGCCACAAAATAAGTGTGTGTGCTAGTTAACTTGTACCAAATTATTTTAGAAATCGGATTTGATTATAATCAAGCCACATTGAGATGAGAGTCGTTTCTATGAACATTTAATGTTATATTTTTGGATATATATCATTTCATTAAATGTTATATCTTGGATATATCATTTCATTAAATGTATTAAATGAATAATTGCTTGGTAAATTTATGTTTTTTCTTTATTTTTCCATTTTTTTTTATATCTATTATCAAATCTTTGTAATACCTCAATAAGAAATTATCAATCTAATTTTTATTTTTAAGAAAATTCATTTTAATAAGCGAAAATTTTGAAAAACTTTGGTCAATATTGATAAAAGAATTGGAATTAACGAAAGTCAATGATATGGATTAATAATAGTGTGATTGTTATAATAATAATAATAATAATAAAATTATACTCTTCATTTGTAAAATCAAATATGAACTATGAAAAGTATTCCCTCTTTGTAAAAGATGGATATTGATTGGATATAGAATGTAGTTCTCCCTACGGCAGCTCCCCAAATGCTAGCAAACTATATTGACTCCATTGTATTTTCCCCATTGGCCATATTTTTATGTTTATAAGGACAATTGTTGGTTTAATTCCAGATACCTTTGTTGCAAAATGCATATTATATTTCACTACAATATATAAATGATTCACTAAGTGCAAAAAAATAACTCCTTCAACAATGTTTCCATCGCAAAAAGATTAATGCTCATAGTTGACCCTAAAGCTAGTGGCAATGTCGAGGACATCGCCACCACGCGGCTCTTGTTTTTTTATATCTTGCTTCATAAGATTTTTACATAGTCCAACATTGCTTTGTTGACAAAGTCATTCTATATGTTTAGAAATATAAAATGTAAAATAATAATAATATGTAAGTATAAATTTATTTTAAGCTTAATCATGATAACTTTAATCTTTCTCTAATTTACACTCCATGTTTATATATACTTTAGTAAATTGATATCTAATGATCATATTTCTTGGTTAGGACAAACTTTGAATTTCCCGAAATGAAAGTAAAGGATGTTATGGGAAAGCTAACTTCTTAGATTACTTAGAATGATATAATGATTTTCAATTTTCAATCTCGAAATATGTACATAATAATGACCAATTTTAAAATAAAAATAAAATACATATTTTAATGGAAATCCAAGTGTACTTGAAGTATGCTATTGAACTATATATGAGGTGTAGAATAGATGGAGAGTGAGTATACTATTTAGGCACTCATTGCATAAGCTCATTGGTTCAAAACTTCATTGGTACTAGTTTAAAAAAATATGTGATTAAACGTGTAAATTTATTTAAATAAAAGATGTATATTACATATATCTTTGTAAAAAAATTGGTAGATACATGAGTGTTACATTTACTACTTAAATATACTCAATTAATATTTGATCACTACCAAGTTAGAGCACGAGTTTTCTACTCATGATTTTTAACTATTTTCTGTATTTAAAGTTACAATCACCTTGACCATCGTGAGATACATGTGCATTTTTCCCTTTACTACTTAAAATTAGGGTTTAGTTTTCATTTAAGTGAAAATTACAAAAACATACTTAACTTAAGCAAGCTTAATAAACGAAGTGGGTGCAATTTGTTAAATTTGCTAATTAGAGAGGTATACATTAGACTTTTAGAATGATTTGACATTGACATGAAGTTACATTAGGCCTTCATTTTTTCCCTTTTTTCTTGTGGATATATTTCTAATCAATGGAGGCATCTAAAGATACTAATGAGAAGTTGACTTAAGACACTTTAATGTGTTTAAACTTATGTGGTTCATGGTGCCTCTTCACCACTAAGGGGGTTTTTACTATGACAATTTACATGGAAGATAAAATTACTAAGGCCATATCCACAACAAACCTTTAGAGGGAGGATTTAACACTTGATGCTAGGATTATAATCCTCCCTTGTACAAACCGGTCAATTTTGCCTAACTTAGGAGTAACTAGTACCATTGGGTCCACTTGGCCTAATGGGGCCACATGTACCAGTAACTAGAGTGTGGGGAACACCAATAGAGGCTAATTGGAACTAAGTGCACTTGCATGCATTAGTTTAAGTCCCCCATAGACCAATTCCTACATTTTAGGAGCAACTGAGAGTGTCAGCATCAACCTCCTTCAGTTGTTAGCAGTTGGTGACTAGTCAAGCTTAGTTATGCTTCAATTAGATTTGGTTAGATATCCTCCAGTTCAGTTAGCACTGGTCCTTGCATGGGTGAATGTGGGAAGGTGCCATTTCTCACCTACAACATCAATTGACTAGTTTAACTTATTATAATTGATTGAGACACTGAATTAGACAACTGGAGATAGCTAGCTAAGCTCTGATAGTGATTTAGACACTTCCAGTCAGCCATGCATTTAGATTGATTTAATCAATTCGAATTACCTCTCATGGATTCGAATTGTCAGGCTATTAATCCCATTATATTACATTGTAACATGTATCCATTTTTACTTTTTGATTAATGAAAGCATATACTACTGCAACTCATTATTACATTGTTTCATATCATATTCTGAGTAAATTGTTTGTGGAATCTTCTGTAAGTTTTATCTTGGTTCATAGATTCCTGTGAGCTCAATTTTGAATATGGTATCAGAGCCTTGGCGGGACAAGGCAATTCTTCTATAGGTTTATTACTGGATCTATGAAGCAATTTGAGCAAAAAAACTCAAAAACATTCCAGCTTGCACCATAAGAGGAGTGTTTACCACATAATTCGTCAAAGCCCAACCTTGTTGATCAAGCTTGCTTATTGACTAAGCCGAGTGTGAAGCAAAATCCAAAAGTGCAGGTTATTTGACCTTATTGTGGTTTTTTTGTGTATCTGTAGGTACAACTTCATATGGATTCAAAATTATCAGTTCCTCTTCTTACTCCATCCACAAGATATTTAGAATGGAAGTTGAAGATGATTTCTTCTCTAAAGAGACACGATCTCTATGAGGTATTTATTGGACTTGGTAAAGAGTCTTATGAAGATGAGAATTACTACCTAAATGATGATGATAGAGCTTTTGGAACAATTTGTCTGGCCCTTTCTCCAAGCTTGTGCTACCTTATTGCTTCTGCTGAATACCCAAAGGATATCTAGACAAAATTGGATAGAACCTTTGGAAAACACAATGAGGATCATAATAGAAATTTGGAGATCACACCCAACACCACGAGAGTTCTTTATTCAAAATTATCGGCCTCTACTCTCTCTGATGAATTTTTTCAAGATGAAGAAGAAGCTGTATCTTCCACACAGTCAATTCGAATTAAAGAAAGTCTCCTTGTAGTGACTCCTTCTCTTGCTTCTCTGAAAGTTTATGAGATCTCTGATATCTCATCTTCTCATATGGCTGATACAGAAGAAGACATTCAAATATTTTATATTGAAGAAAAAATCTCCTTCCATTCTATGCAAACATTCTCTAGTGATTCTCCTTTAAATTCTATGCAAAATTTGCCAGTGATTGCTTCAGAAAGTGAAGAGGAATTCAATTTCTCTCCCTCTAATGTTGTTGCTGGTGTGCAGATAAGTAATAACTTGGATCTTTTGGAAAGAATGTCATATTGTAGGAGTGGTCCATTCACTCTTATTTATATGGAGTTTCCAACAAATTCTTATAGGATTGCATGCACAAATACTCAGAGTTTTGAAGAAGGAGAAAACTGTGCATCTACCATCTCGGTGGACCACACTTTTGGATCTGATATGAACTTATTTGGATATTGTATGATGTTATTTAGATCTGATCTGATATTATTTGGTTCAATTTTTAAGTTCCAAGAGCCTTTAGTCATGCTTGTAGCTACTCTCATCAATTTTGGCGTGAAAAATCAAGTACCGCAAGTCTTCTTCAAACTTGTTGCTGGGGATTTGATGTTAGTTTCCACTTATGAGGTTATTGATATTGTATTTTGTGAATCATTGGTTATTTATGAAGCTATATCAGATTATGGAGCTCAATCATTCTCTCTCCATAGTCCCAGGGCTTCTCTACCTTTGTATCTGATCACATGCTTGTCTCCTCACATAACTAGTAAAGGGGGAGACATTCTGCATCCGCTTGGACACTTGCTCCTAACACTTGGAGCTGATATTACCTCACATGGTTCGATGTTCAAGGTTGCAATATATCAGTTGCTTGGGTGTTCCTCACATGGTTCGAATTATCAAGCACTCTTTCTATCTCATCAATTGATTTCAGTTGCCCTACACGGGTCCAGTATTCATCCAGCAAATGCCTATATTTTTTATTTAGTTGAGCATATTCTTCTTATTCCAAAGAGGAAGATTCCTATAGAAACAATAATTTAGTTTGGATGGAGAATTTCACATTCCAGGCCCCAGTATACCTGTGAAAAAAAAGAACAAACTTGATCCTGATTCTATCTGCTTAGTTTGAGGGGGGGTATTTTTCCCATGAGGTTTTTCCTCATTTCCTTGGTTGTATTAAGCGGTTACTTTTCTCATTTTAGCTGTAATGGGTGACCTTTGGCCTCAATTACTAGGGCCTATAGTTTTCCAAGTTAGGATTCAGGGGGGGTGTTAGGATTATAATCCTCCCTTGTCCAAACTGGTCAATTTTGTCTAACTTAGGAGTCACTAGTACCATTGGGTCCACTTGGCCTAATGGGGCCACATGTACCAGTCACTAGAGTGTGAGGAATACCAATAGAGGCTAACTAGAATTGACTGCACTTGCATGCATTAGTTTAGGTGCCTCCTAGACCAATCCCTAAATTTTAGGAGCCACTAGGAGTGTCAACACCAACCTCCTTCAGTTGTTAGCAGTTGGTGACTAGTCAAGCTTAGTTATGCTTCAGTTAGATATCCTTCAGTTCAGTTAGCACCAGTCTTTGCATGGATGCATGTGGGAAGGCACCCTTTCTCACCTACCACATCAGCTAGACTAGTTTAACAGATTATAACTGATTGAGAGACTGAATAAGACAATTGGAGATAGATAGTTAAGCTCCGATAATGATTTAGACACTTCCAGTTAGCCATGCAATCAAATTTATTTAATCAATTCGAATTACCTCTCATGGATTCACATTATCGAGCTATTAATGCCATTGTATTGCATTGTAATTTGTAACATGTATCCATTTTTACTTTTTGATTAATGGAAGCATATACATGTGCAACTCATTATTGCACTGTTTCATATCATATTCTGAGTAAATTGTTTGTGGAATATTCTGTAAGTTTTGTCTTGGTCTGTAAGTTTTGTCTTGGTCCATAGATTCCTGTGAGCTCAATTTTAATACTTGAGTCAATGGTGTTCGCCTTGATAAATTAACATGTTGTTTTGGAGTTTTCTTCTCCATTGATCACCATGATATAGCTTTATTGATTTTTAATTTTTTTCCTTTGGAGTATTGGGGTTGTTGGACAAGTATATTGTGAACGACTTGTATATTGGAAGGTCATCTAACAACAATAGGTGTTGAACTAATAGTCTATTATTTGTATCCATCTATAAATTTTCAATGATATAATATCATGTACAATAGATTAAGAATTGAGTAAAGCGTGCTCAAAACACATTTAGGTATAGGTGATGATACACTTTTAGGCCTTATGTCTAACTTAAGGAATACACCTAATGTATCCTGATGCTTTCCTAAATTACCAAAATCCATAAGTGGATAGGGGATTCAAAAATCTAACCCAAAGAAACATGAGTTAAATTTGTGCAACCATGGTTTAACAAACATGCTAGATCTGCCCAAAACCATGGCCCCTCTTCCAAGAACTTTATGCAAAACTTCGATTTCGTAAAATGCAATAAAGAAACCTTTGGAGCATAAATATATTGGATATTATGTATTATAATAGAGGTATTAATCCATTTGTGAAGACTTGCTAGTGGCCATGTCCCATGGAATCAAGGAATTATGGCATAATGATTATATCAATATCCAACATTTATGATATGTAAAACTAGGGTATCTTCTAGCCTCTCCATAATGAAGGGTCTCGGTTGAGAAACTCTGGGATCCAAAGAAAATGATTTTTTTTTTAAATGACCTCTTTAAAGGAGTGAGGATTCGAATATTTTCCCTTTTGTGAATATTTAAATGATATTATTAATTATAAATAAATAAATTATTAGTTACTAAGGTGAAAAGGTGTAACCCTTCACTATGCATGCTCAAGCCTTATAAATGCGAGCCTCATTATAATATATTATCATTTATAAATATATAATTATTATTTATTCTCAATCATAGAAGTCAAACTCACTTCATTGGTATTAGAGTCAGATCGACTCCTCATCCTTACACACTCGCTAGAGCTCGAATTTGGCTCCTGTGCTTGTCTCTCCTCTTTTCCCCACCATTCACTTATGCTTCATCACTGATATTTTCATCTCCGTACTCATCCCTGAATTATTTTACATTGCCCCTGACCATCTTCCACCCTTCCACTCTTCCTGGGCTCATTCTCCTCTCTCCTCATCCGTGTACTCCCCACCATTCCTCAACTCACTCCCATCTCGTCCCCCATCTTCCACCAAGTCGTCTCCCCACCACGCTGCTACTTCCCCAATCTATCCCACGCTCCACCTTTAATTGCGCTTTGGTCCACGCAACTCCCTCCCTTCTTCTCCTCACAGTGCTCTCCCCTTCTGCACCTATCTACCCTGCCGTGTCTCTTCCTACTCCATCGTGTCGTTGGTGCCCACTTATTCCCTATTCCCCTGTGCTTTCTTCCTGCAAGAGTCTGTACGCCCTCATCCATAGGCCTCCTTCCAGCCACCACTCATGGCTCCTCTCACTCCCTCCTCCTCTCACGAAGCCCCTAACCCCTTCTGTTTCTTGCTACTCCACGCAGCTCCCTCCCTTCCACTCCATCGCTACCCAACCTGCTCATCGCCCTTGCTGTGTACTCCATCCTCCCCCCAACTCTCCACTGCTCCATCTCCCCGCCTCCGCCCTCTGCGTTTCCATTCCAGCCAGCCTGCATAAACAAATTTTAATAAAAATATATATATTATAATATTTATTTTATTAAATTAAAAAAAAATATTACCCAAATTTATAATAAAAAATAAAAAATACAGTATATAATCTAATAATTTTTTAGTATATATTTTTATTTATTTGTTTGTTTATTTTTCTCCTTCACTCCATAAGCCAAAATAGCGTCCAAATACATACCTCCGCATACAAGGACCAATACCATGGATGAATTAAAAGACCAAATCGAGAAAGTGGAGAAAGACATCAAGGCCCTCATCATTAACCAACAAATCTCGAAGGAAGAGATAAAAAATAGCAACATAATGATTAAGAAATAAGTCAAAGACAAAATCGTTATGGTACTAGAAAGAAGGCTAGATGAAAAACTGGACATCATAAACAATAAACAAAAAGACTTGGATGAAAAAATGAGTACCATGAATCAAGACATAAACACCGTAACACACAACTTGAGCACCATGACGCATAACCATAATACATTAATGGAGGTGTTACAAAAACTAGTGCCTAGTACAGACCATGTCAACAGTCCAGACATGTTAGATGCCTCATTTCATGTTTTCACATAGGAAACACTCGCCAAGAATCAAGAATATTTGAAAATATAAATAAAGATTAACAATGTGACTCTTAAACAAGAGATAGAAACAAAAGTACTGCCAAATATGGAGGCATGATTGAACAACAAAATATATGCTATCAGTAAGATAGTAGAGAAGGAAAAGGCTAAAAATCACCGCCAATAATGAAGCAGTTCAAATATGTCGGTTGCATTGTCCAATAGCTCTGAGCCACCATCAAACCGTAAAGCAAAATGAAACCAATATCATCCTTACATAGCGTACCCACCTAAGGAAAAAATAGAGTTGTCGAAATACAATGGAAGTGAAGACCAATGCATTGCCTGGTTAAACAAAGTGGAAGAGTACTTCGACATCTACAATATTAAATCTAACAAGGGAGAAGGTGAAATATGTGTCAATGCATATGGAAGGGTATGCATATAATTGGTACTTATGGTGGAAGAGAGACAATTTTTCCTACACCTGGAACTGATCAAAGATGATTTTTTAATAGGTTTCAAGGAATCTCAGAAGATGATTATTTCAGTAAACTTACCAAATTACAACAGGTCAAAAGCTTTGAGGAAATCACACATCAGTGTGAATCCCCATCGAAATGAGTATTTGGGTTGTTTGACAAACAAAGACTCGAAACCTATTTAGGAGGTCTTAAACCATACCTCCAAAAAGAATTAAAGATGCATGCCATACCTAACGTAGAAGTGCACACGACATAAAGCAAAATCCACATAACACAAATTGGAAGGAATAAAAACAAGAGGCAATAACCATTATCGACAATAAATAGAGACACTGTATATATTGTGAAAATATTTGGTCACACGGTCATCAATGCCACAAACCTCAATCATATGCCTATGAAATTGAAAATAGGTTGAAAACATCTAACAGTTACCCTGATAAAAAAAAAAATACATGTTGTCGATGTGGTGACGACTAGACCCCATGCCATAAATGTAGGAACAGTTAAACAATACAGTGAAAAATCATAAATGGAAAGGAAGTGCAAGTCTCTGCAAAATAAGTCTCGTCTGATTCTAATACCGACATAGAATCAGAATGAAGGACGACATTAGAAAAATCAAGGTTTGAGGACAAAGCTTTCCCAAGGGGAAGGAAATGTTGTGAATATTTAAATGATATATTAATTAAATAAATACATTATTAGTTACTAAGGTGAACTTGGGTGTAACCTTCATTATGCATGCTCAAGCCTTATAAAGGCGAGCCTCGTTGTAATATTTTATCATCATCTATCAATATATTATTATTATTTATTCTCAATCATGAAAGTTAGACTCGCTTCTTTACTCTCCAACCGGATACTGTTGTGACATTCCCTTCCCCCTCAAGAAAGGATAGCACGCAAATCCTTTGATGATGAGGTTCTCATACTACTATGAACCCTTCCATAGAGATAATTTACAAAGGAAAACATTAATTCCCTTTAAATGTTATAACCAGTCAAGGCTCAACTACTTGCTAGTTACTTGGTTGAGAAGATAAAATTTTATTGATCATGAAGTATACCTTCCTTATACTATATTATGACCTACACATTATGAATGGTCTCTAATCTCTCTAAATCGAAGTAATGGTTTTCCTAGAAAGGGTCTTTGCAAAGATCTAAAATCCCCATACATATAAATTTGTATGAAATCTAAAACTTTTGTATTGAATTTTTTTCAAATAAATGTTGAGTAAATCTAAAGTAATGGTTTTCCTAGAAAGGGTTTCAGTTGGAAAGATTTAAAAGACCCCATACATATAGATTTGTATGAAATCTAGAACTTTTGTATTGAAATTTTGTCAAACAAATGTTACGAGGCATATTAGGCCAATGTGATTTGTATTGAATAAGTTTTTAATCTCACTTGAAGTGCAGGAGGTTGGAAGGAATTTTCGGCTGGTGAGAGCGCCGAACGAGGGTTTCCATGGCGGTCACTGTGCGTGAAGCGGGATTACTTGGTGCTCATGCATCGGGTTCTGGCTTATGATATTGTGGTATTCTGGGGATGGCCGTTACTCAGATAGGCTGGTTTCATATTGAGCGCCTTTTGGTGGTTTCTTCCTAGATTTGTGTCATGGGTTTGGTTTATTGTGCCTTTCTGTTTGGTATCCTTCGTCTGCCATGCTTCCTAGCCACCCTTGCATGTGTGATGGTTATCATTTGGTCTGTTTCGGATATTTGAGCCGGCTCGCACCTCGCTGTCCAACTGCCGGCTGGAGTCCATCCTCCTTGCTGAGGACTAGTACCAACTAGCATAAACAAGTGGGAAGTTTACTCTTTTGTCGTTGGTAATTGGCAGTGGGACTTACCTTCGGTTTCTGTCTCTTGTGGGGTTGACTTCGCTGTTTTTTTTTCGTTCTCGCTGTATCCTTTCCCCAGGACCCTAGTAGATTCTGCAGACTTTTGTATTTGGAAGGCCGTCCTGTACTTGGTTCTCTCTACCGCTGTAGACTTTGTCTGCGATGATGGTTATATGGGACGGGTTTCCGGGCCCGTGACTTTGTGGGTCTGGATTCCTGGCTCGTGCTTTGTAATGCTCGTGCCATTCGTTGTCTTGTTTTGCTCGTGCCTGTCATTGTCTTGCTCTTTTTTCGTGTGGTGTTGAGGGTTTTAAGGATTTGGGGCCTCCGTGTTTTCTTTCCGGGCATTGTTATCCTCCTAGAGTTTCTTCGGTGTTATGGGAACCCTCTTTTTATCTCTGTTTTACGGGGTCTCTGGTTATGGTTCTCTAACTAGGGTTTACCACTGGGTTATGGTCTATCTTTATCGACTTGTGGGTTGCACTGGTGGCTAGCCTTCTATCTTCCCCCGTGATTACTCATGCCGGATTCCCTGGAAAGGCCGGTGTCGGATGCTAACGGTCCTACTGCTGACCGGTATCGGCGACAAAGGAGGAAGAAATCCCTCAAAGCTAGGGACGACAAACTCAATTTCATGGTGGGCAAGGATATTTATATTGACAGGGTTTCAGCCTTGTGCTCACGGGCCCTCATAGGGAGGCTCGAATATGCCTCTTTGGACAAGAAGCAGTGGATTGCATGGGCTACTGAGAGGTGGAAGCCGCTTATCAATTATGTGCCTGCCATAAGCCTTTTGGTCAGAGGGTGGATTGTATTTGTTTTTCTAGAAGATGGGCATGCTTCTACCATACTTAACCGGCCATGGAGGGTTGACAGGGATTCTCTGGTATTGGACAGGTGGCATGTGCACTTCGACCCGGCGAGGGAAAGGATAAAAAAGCGGCACCTTTGGGCCCTTCTGCCGGGTCTCCCCTTTCCACTTTGGAACCGTGCTATTCTTATGGGTCTGGGTGACATGATTGGCCATTTCATCGCCATCGACGAGGACTTCATGAATGTTTTTGACAAGAGGATAGCACAGATTTTGGTGGAACTAGATACTTCCATCGGATTACCGGCTGACATTGATATTATATGTGATGGGTCCATCATCTCTTAGCGCATCGAATACTAGGGTGTTCCATTCCAGTGCACATGCTGTCGGAGAATTGGGCACTTGAGGAAATGCTGTCCATTCTTGCGTCTTTCCTCACGTTCTTCGGGCTCCAGCTCTCAACATGAGGATCATTTGTCACCCCTGTCGACACCGGGACATGATCAGGTAAGAATGCCTTGCCTGAATCACTTGCTCCCGCTCCTCACACACCTTTTTCCACTCGTCTGAAGAATGCTGCATGTAAGACTGTATCCACAAACCATGGGGTTCTTAGAGCATCACCCCTCCCCACTCAGATACTTAATGCGTATTCTGTCCATGAATGTTCGTGGGTTAGGAGGTTCAGCCAAGCAGAAAAGCCTCCGCAATTTATTTTTGACTCTCTCCCCGGATGTGGTCCTTTTTCAGGAAACTATGACCAGCACTTACCCGGCTCTTTTTTCCTTCTCCAAGCTTTGTCCGGGATGGGAATTTTGTGCCCTCGACTCTTCCGGACTCTCGGGTGGCATCCTCTCTGGTTGGAATCCTCAAGTGATTAGATGCAAAGCTTTTCATACACTGGCGGGCATATTACTTAAGGTTTCGAGGAGGGGGGATCATTTGCCTTTCTCCATTCTAAATGTCTATGGCCCCTACCTACATCGGGACACTTTCTGGAATACTGTTGCTGCGGGAGGACTACTCTCTTCTCCGAACCTTATACTGGCTGGTGACCTAAACTTTACCCTGAGTGCCTCTGAAATCTGGGGTTCAAAAGCCCTCCTTGATCCTTTGGGACCTACTCTCTCCTCCCTTCTCTCTGCCCATCACCTTGTGGACATTGCTCCTCCATGTGCCGGACCTACTTGGCGAAATGGTAGATCGGGGGAGGAGGGCATTTCTAAAAGATTGGATCGTTTTCTGCTTTCGGAACAACTCATTGGCCTCCTGCCCAGACATCGGGTGTGGACTCATCGATGTAGCATATCTGATCATTTTCCTATTTTGCTCGACTGGGGGGAGCCTCCGGGTCTTTGCCTCTACCCTTTCAAATTTAATCATACATGGCTTGGCAATGAAGGTTTTTGTGAGATGATTCGTCACTCATGGTCTGCACCCCCACAGGATTGTTCACTGGTTGCTATGGATGTTTTCTCTTCTCAGCTTCGTCTTCTAAAAGAAAAGGTAAGACATTGGACTAAGGAGGAGACTTTGAAAATGAAGGCCAATTCAACTCACCTGGAAGCTGAGATTAATGCACTACTTGTCTTGTCTCAATCTGCGATCTTGGATCGGGATATGCAATTCAGATTAAATGATTTAAAAGCTGATTACAATAAACTCTTGGAACACGATGTCAACTCTGCCAGATTGCAGAGCAGAGTCACGTGGGCAAAACACGGGGATGCTATTACCAAATTTTTCCATGCTGTGGCTTCTGCTCGGAAAAATCAGAACGCCATTTGGAGTCTTCAGGATGACAATGGTAACTGGATATCGAATGATAAGGGATTAAAGGATCTGGGGGTTCGACATTTTAAAGAGATTTTTGCGGATGATGGGTTGACCGATCTTTCTGCCCAGCTGAGAGTTATCAAACTCTTTCCCTCCTATCTCAATGGGGAAGATTGTTGTGCCTTTACTGATCCGGTTACCCTCTCGGAGATCGAGGGTGCTCTAAGGACTTTAAAAAAATATAAGGCCCCGGGGCCCAATGGTTGGACGGTCGAGTTTTATTTATGTTTCCTTGAACTGCTGGGACCTACTTTGGTAAACCTTGTGGAATCCACTCGCATTCTGGGGAAGGTTACATCTGCCATTAACTCAACTTTTATTGCTCTTATACCTAAAGTTGATCACCCTATTAACTTTGGGGATTTTCGGCCCATATCTTTGTGCAATCTGTGCTATAAACTGATCTCGAAAGTGGCTGCCCTGAGACTTAAGCCATTTTTGGATTCTTTTATCTCTCCTCAGCAGTTTGGCTTCCTAAAGAACTGCCTCATTCATGGACCTGTTGCCATTACTCAAGAAGTCCTCCACTCAGTAAAACTCATGAAAAAATTTGCTCTTATTCTGAAGTTGGACTTGACTAAAGCTTTCGATAGGGTAAATTGGACTTACATCAGGCTGCTTCTTATTCAGATAGGGGTACCTCTGGTGGGAGTGAACTGGATTATGGGGTGTATCTCTTTTGCAAATTTTGTTGTTATTGTCAATGGTTCTCCCTCCTCTTTCTTTTCGGCTTCCCGTGGCATTAGGCAAGGCTGTCCCTTGTCCCCGTTGCTTTTTATTTTGGTCATCGAAGGTCTTAGCCTCCTTATTGCAAATGCTAAGCGGAATGGACTTATCAAAGGTATTAAGATCTCGGATAATCTCGCACTCACACATCTACTATTTGTAGATGATGTGATTCTCTTTGGGATGGGCACTCTCGAGGATTGGATTGCTTTTAAGGTTATACTTGATACATTCTGTGAGGCCTCTGGTATGAACATCAACATGGACAAGTCCAGTTTCCTTCATTCTGATTTGGATGATGCTGTGTTGAGAAGAATATCAGATATTATGCCATACCGCTTTGCTCACCTCAACCTTGGCCTTACTTACCTTGGCTTTTTCCTGAAGCCCTCTAGCTATCTTGTCAAGGACTGGTGTTGGCTTATCACGAAGTTTGAATCACGTATCAACCATTGGTCTAACAGGCTCTTATCCTTGGGTGGTCGATTGGTTCTTGTCCGTTCTGTACTTACCAGTCTGCCGGTCTATTGGTGTGCACTTTTCCCTATCCCTGCATCCATACTGGATAAACTCAGGAAACTTATCTTTTCTTTCCTTTGGGGGTCCTCAGCCAAAAAAAAAAAGTTTCACCTGGTTGATTGGCACCTGTTGGATCGACCCTTATCACTGGGAGGTTGGGGTATAAAACATCTTCCACTCTTTTGTTGTTCATTAAGGATGAATAATTTTTGGTATGCCTTGAACAATCCTGGTATTTGGAATCAACTCCTGAGGGCAAAATATATGAAAAATTTGTCTCTTCAGTCCTGGTGCAGGCTCAAAAAGTACAGGCTTTGGAAGGTATCACCTATCTGGATGGGCTTTATAAAAACTTTGCATTGGATTGGAAATGGACTTACTTGGCAGGTTGGGAATGGTTCAGAGGTCAGAGTTGGAGCGGATCCAATTATTGGCTTAGGCTGTAACTTTATCCTGTCGGATGAATTGAGGACTTATCTGGATGACTTTGGCATTACCACTCTCGATCAGGCAAAAAATCATTCAACAGGACACTGGTTTTATGCTGAGGATTTAGATTTATGTGAAGAATGGAGTAAGCATTGGAGTTTATATATCAAGGGATTAGAATTTAATAGGATCAGATTAATTGAGGAGAATGATAAGCTCATGTGGTCTTTTGGGAACTATGCAGGCCCTATCAGTGTATCTATTGGCTATGACTGTATTGTAAAAAACATCTTAGTTGAGGATCATAACCCGGTCTTGTCATTACTTTGGTCCTTAAAGCTACCGTTGAAGATCATCTGTTTTACTTGGTTGCTGGTCAGGGACAGAATTCTCACCTGGGATCATTTGCAGTCCCGTGGGTACAATGGCCCTAGTAGATGTGTCTTTTGTGAAAGTGAATTAGAGGGTTGTGGTCATCTGTTCCTTTTGTGTCCTTTCGCAGCGAACATTTTCACTCACTTCTCGAGATGTCTGGGCTTCACCTTCTCCCCTCATGACTCTGTGTTGTCTTTCTTGGCTCACTGGTTCAGCAACTCTGCTCTATCTGTTTCTTATCGGTATATCCTTGTCTTTATCTTCTGGTTCCTGTGGCTCCTTCGTAATCACTGCATTTTTGAAAATGGGAAACCTTTAGCCTCCCTGCATATTTCTAGGATTGAGTGTATGCATGCCCTTTACCCTGTGCCCCAACAAAAAAAAAAGCATAGGCAAATTGGTTCTAGGCCTGTACATGTCTTCCCTGTTGGTTATTTTGATGGTGCGGCACAAAGGAATATGGGAGGTGCTGGGTTCGTGATCTATATAAGTGAAACCCATTACTTTTGTTTTTCTGTGGGCTGTGGAATATGTACCAATACTCGTGCGGAACTGCTGGCCCTTTGGTTTGTACTCAGAGTTTGCAAGCTGATGGGACTGCCCATTCATATGATCTTCGGTGATTCAATGGTGGTTATCTCATGGGTGAATAAACTATCCACCCTTAAAATACCCACATTGAAACATTGGTGCGATGAAATATTTTCCATGTTGCATATGGCCCCACCAGTGACCTTCAATCATATATACCGGGAACTCAACATGCTAGCTGATGATCTATCTAAGAAGGCACTTAAAATGGATTTGGGTTCTGGATATTACTCGAAATTTTTGGATGGTTTGGTTATTGGGGAAGGTCTATTTACCCTTTTTTGATGGCTGTTCTTATCAATTCTGCAGCATCTGGTCATATGATATGTGGTATTTCTTTTTTACTGCCTGTTTTGGATGATTTTCAGCTGGCTGCATTGAATTCCTGGGAGGATATGTTTAAAGGACACTACAGATTGAAGGAATTATCTGACCTGAACCATCAGGGATGATGAATAAGTTTGTATATGAACAGACTTAGTTTTTTACTTTTTTGCTGTATTAGCTGGCTTTTCTGTCTGTTTGTACTGTTTCAGTATGATTGCTGTTCAGATTGTATCTGCTGTTCAGTTTGTAGTCTTGTATGTATTTTGTGATGATGGCCTACCATATGGCTGGTGGTGATGATCATGGACAGTCTGGACAGACCCATGCATTGTTTAATATGTCTTTTCGATTCATATGAATATCAAAGACTGGTATTTTTTCCTCTGAAAAAAAAGTTTTTAATCTCACTCCTTTCTTCTCACCCAGAAAGTTTCCATGAACCATTAAATTTCATGAAAACTATCTTATATGATATGATATTCTGAAGGAATTTCATGAAAACTATCTTATATGATATGATATTCTGAAGAAATCCTAGTGATTCTTATGAGTGTAATAAACTATGTTATAATTCCAACATCCTAGATCCTATCCTTTAATTCCAACGTCCTAGATCCTATCCTTTAATGTAGTAAATATTCTTGAATTCAAACTAAATAAGCTCTTCGATCTCAACAACATAACATCTAAAGAAAGTATATTTCAACACGTATTCATAATTACAATTTATTGACATGATTTGTAGATGAAAAAAAATGTAATATCAAAAAATTTGAGACAATCAAAACCTCCAAATACTATTATTACTTGAAACCAACCATTTAATAAATGTAGTTTAAATTTTTGACGATTTGAGTTGGAATAGTCCAAATTTTTTTTTGGGTACAATTTTGAAAAAATTCAGTGATTTTTTTTCAAAATCCATATTACAACGAGAAAGTTTTTGAATTTTGAATGCCGTGGGGATTTTTTAGGGTGTTGAATCTATTTCTAAAATCAAAATCATGCTTTTGCAAAATAAAAAAACCTCAAAACCCCCCTCCCAAAAAAAATGTCAACCATCCAAATCATAAATTTTTTAAACAACTCCATTTAATATCTTATTAACCTTCTTTATAATTTCTTTATAAATTTTAAATAAAAAATAAATATACTAGAAGTGTGAAATAACACTAAGTGGAATGGTTTTTTTGAAAGAGTAATTTGAGGGATAAAGTTTCTAATGTACATGGTGCAAAGATCCCTAGGCAATTAGTTCACCATTACATTATAAGGTATTAAGGTGGGCAAATCCATAATAACGTGAATTAGATTCTTAATAGTTTAAGGTTTCAAATCCCTATGCCAAAAGCAAAAAGCTAGTGCATATGGAATTCGCTTAGTATATTATTTCGCTCGTTCTAGACACGAGGGGTATTAAAATATTTAACTTTTGTTGACGTTGACTTTGTTATTCTATTCTATGTTTAGTTAATGAGGGACCACACCCAGATTCCCTCGCGCTCAGAAGTTTATCCAAAATTGTCCTCTTCATTTTTGGCAACAGATCGTGTTTTAAGTATTAATTTCATTTTTATTTGTGTGTGCCATTTAAGTTATTTAAACAAATAAAACACAATTAAAATATGTATTAATTTCATTTTTATTTGTGTGGGCTATTTAATTTATTTAAACGAATAAAACAAAAATTATTTAATTGTGTTTAAAAAGAAAAAAAGAAAAAATATTATTTTATAAAAATAAAAAATTTATTTTTTTATTAATTATATTTTAGATAATGATAATTAAAAATGTTTGTGTCATCTAAATTTAATTTATAATTTATTTATTTAAAGCTATGAAAAACATTTAAAATTTTATTATATATATTAATTATAAGAAGTTATCTATCATCATCATCATATCCTATTAAAGAATACTTATCATTCTACATTTAAAAAAATACTTAAAACTATACTCTAAATCGTTAAAGTGACATTAAAACTATAGTCTGAATTGCTAAATTGTAAAAAAAACTTACATTCGGATGAAAAAAAATATTTTAACCAAAAATAAAAGAATGGACACTTTTCATTAAAAATAAATAAATTTATGGACATTGAGATTAAAAAAAACAATGGGAAAAAACAAATATTGATTTATTATAACTTTGATATTTTAAATATTATAGATTTATTTATTTTATTTAAATTTAATTAATTTTAAATTAAATAAGTTATACTTTCATTAAAAAACAAATTAATGGGCATTGAGATTAAAATAGCAATGGAAAAAAACAAATATTAAGATATTTTAAATATTATAGATTTATTTTATTTTTATTTAAATTTAATAAATTTTAAGTTAAATAAGTATAGATTCAATATATTGTTAATAAAAAAAAATATTAAGGTAAAATATTTATATTAATTGAAAGTAATTTTGGTTGAAGTAATCGATTGTCATTAGCAGAATTACATAGAGCAAATTTTGGAGTTTACAAGTGTGTTATTTTTTACATTTTTTTTAAAACTAAAGCATAATTTTATTAGAAATTGGTGTACAACCTTATAGAAGATCACATAAGAAACATAGATAATTACAAAAAAATAATATAAGTGTGATTTTTGGGTTTTTTTTATGAAAGAAAAATCTTAATGTTTTATCTAAGTTAAAAAATCGGTTTATATAGGTCTAGAGTATGGATCTTTCATCTAGCCAAGCGGGCCTGAAACTTTCTGATCTAGAAAAATAAATTTAGAAGGCTGATCTTAGAAATTTATTTTTCTTGTGCCTGCCAATAAAAATTTAATGACGGTTTCAAGTTTTTCGTGCTTATCATTTGACGTTTAACCAATTTTTGCTGAGTGTCAATTTATTTTTAATATTATATATAAATGTAAATAAAATATATTTTTTATATTATATATAAATATAAGTAAAATACTTATATAGAAATTTACTAATTAAGCAAATTATAAAATGACTCAGAGCCGAAGACTAATAATACAATTAGAAACACAAAATACAAATAAATACAATACTTTTTTCTTTTTTTTTCCAAAGAAAAAAATTGGAAATATTATATTCACATTTAGTAGATGGCCCTCATTGTCCATTATACAAAATACAACTAAGAAGTTGTCATTTACAAAATAATATATTTGCCTCAGAAGGAGCACAAATTCCACAAACCATATCCTAAACTGATCCAACTGAAAAGTTGTAATTACAGACAAAATAGCATCAAAAGATCATAAAGTTCACCGAATCTTTTCAGCAGAAAAGAAATCAAAATCCATGCAACAATTAAGTCTGATCGAAGCAGACTTATTTCATCATTCCTGATAAAAACCAGGTCAGATCAACTGTGACAGGTGATCAAAAGCAAAAATACTCAGAGCATAACAAGCATGCTGATGAAGTCTCAAAAGTGCATGATAAGTCAATAGCTGATAAAGAAACAGCAGCTAGAAAATTGGCCAATTCCAGGCCATCCAAAGAAGAAAAATATATATCCATATCCATTCAGAACCAAATAAGAAGAGGCCAAACAGCCCGCAAGTCAGGCTCTAAGAATGTTGCTTAAGATCACCAAAAATGCAAAAAGATGCATAATAAAATCAGCCAGAATAAATACAATACACATACAGGGAAATAGAAAAGTCTAGCATTTATGTGTTCCTCGGATAAATGGCAGGTTCCATGGAAGCCATAAGAAATTATGTGTTCCTAATCGTCATAATTCTATCTGTGTTTTCAACTTAACCTGTTCCTAGTTTATAGCACAAGCGTGAGTGATGTTTTCAAATCCAAGCAACCTAAGGTGACCCAGTAGAGAATAGCATTCCACTCCAATGGACCATGACACAAATCAACTAGCATGTTTTTTTAATGGTTGTATTTGAAGTAATAGCACAATAGGATTGTCATAAAATGGTAAATGAGTATTTTCAAGATAAAACCCAAACCCTTGTAAATTCAGGTTATCGATGTGATAATCGTAAAGTATGCCGATATTATTCTCTAACTTTTCCCAAAATCCTGTAAGTGCCTTAAATTTTTTTGTCTCGATTTGTTTCATCTCATTGCCCACAAATCTCATGTTTTCCTATAGTTCTATTTTCTAAAATCGACCTTCCCAAAAAAGTTTGTATATGTAAAATAATGCATTTTTGTTTTCTTCAGATACACATTCATGTATATGTAAAAGAGGGGTACAAATCGATCCCAAGGTGGCTAAGAAACCTTAACTAATCCTAGATTTTCTAGACAATTCTTCAAGTTTTTTAGCATCCCATTTTTCAAATTATAAGAGATTTTGTCAAAAAATGGGCCTCCTCGTGAAATTATAGAATAATAAGTTGTATACGCACATCAAAGCCATGTAAGCTAGGTTAATTTGAAGGTTTAATGGAGTTTCTTGGAGCGGGCGAAGGTTAATTTGAAGGTTTAATGGAGTTTCTTGATCGTTCTTCAAGCAGTAATCGTGGCCGTTGATCTGCCCATCCTCGATTCTGGTGACCTTTGTGATTATTTGTCCGTGCGGTGGTATGATTGTATGTTTTTATTATACTGTCGACGCTTTAAATCATTGGAGCTGTCTATCTGCCACGTTATTCTCTGTAGTTTCTGCATGGTTTTATGGTGTGAGTGAAATATTGTTTTGGTTTTTGTTGTTGCGATGAGGGAACTGCATTTTGGCCTTTAAGCTGGTGGAGTGTTGGCATCTGTTCTTTAGGGGTTTTGGGCTATGTCTTCGGCTTGTGGTTTCTCTGGAGACTGAGTTTTATTTTTGTGGGTTCGTTCTTTCCTGTTGCGATTTGAGGCCTTCGTTGTTATTGTTTTGGTTGGAAATCTTGCTTTTGGAGGTTTCTTGGATCCTTTCTTTCGCAGCCTACGGCTCAGGTGAAGGCTATCTTGGTTCCTGGCTTTCGCAGGATTTTGAAGCACTGGTGAAGGCTGTCTAGGTATTCTCAGGTTGTCTTTGGTAGTTTGAGGTGCTGAAGTAGACCGTCTTGGCTCTCGGCTTCCACTGGATTTAGAAGCACTGGTGAAGGCTATCCAGGCTTACTCAGGCTGTCTTGGTAGCATGAGGTGCAGGAGATGTCCGTCGTGACTTTGGTAATTCAAGGACGACTGGCTTTCTTGGAGAGGGCGAAGGTTAAGATGAAGGTTTAATGGAGTTTCTTGATCGTTTCTACGAGCTTCTGGTAGGTAACCGTGGCCGTTGATATGTTCATCCTTGATTCTGGTGACCCCTGTGATTATTTGTTCGTGCGATGGTATGATTGTCTGTTCTTATTATACTGTCGACGCTTCAAATCATTGGAGCTGTCTATCCGCCACGTTATTCTCTTTAGTTATTGCTTGGTTTATGGTGTGAGCAAGTTTACTGTATTGGTTTCTTGGTTGATGCAATGAGTGAGTTGCATTTGGATAGTTGTGATCCTTTAAGCGGGCGGAGTGTTGGCACCTGTTCTTTAGAGATTTTGGGCTAAGTATTCGGCTTCATTAGCTCCTTTCCAAGTGATAAGGTGGTTAGTGTAACTAGCTGCTGGCGATTTCTGGAGGCTTTTAGCGCAGCAGGAAAGCAGGTGAAGGTTGTAGCTCTTGGCTGTTGTAGTTTGAGCAGCAGGTGTAGGCCGTTTCGACTCTTGCTGGTAGCTTTGGGACATAGGTGAAGGCCCTCTTGGCTTTCGCAGGTGGTTTACCTACGTTTTTTTCCGGTAATCTTGGTTCATCTCTTGTGGTGGTGGATTTCAGCATCCGGTGGGTCTGCTTGATGTTCTCCAAGCTTATCTTCAGGTATGCTTGGCTTTGTATTCATTGCATATTGCAAGCAGTGTCTATATGATTCTTGTATTTGGGATTGGGGTTATAAGTTGTCTCAGCTTCTTTCGGATTTTGGCTTAATTCTGGATTCTTGGCCTATGGACAAGGCTTTTTGCTAGTCAATTGGGATTGCTGTTAACTCCATTTGCAGTTGTTTCTGTGCAATGCCCATGTCTGATTCTGTTTGTATGGTTCTGGGTATTCGGGTGATGGGTTTTTGAATAATTATCTGTGGCGAAGGTACTGTGTGACGCTCTTTCAGGGGCCTTTGCGGGTTCCTTTAGCCGATTTCTGGCTTTCAGTTTGGTTGGCTTGAGTGAATCTTGTTATTTGGTTACCTATTTAGGTTTCTTGGAGCCTTCATTTTGGGATTATGCTATGATCACTGGAGTAGATGTGATGTGTGTTTCATTCTAGCTCTGTCTGTGTTGTTTACTGCCTGGTTTTTGATTGGGGGTTTTTCGTGCTACTATTATGTCGTTGCGGGTGGTCAAATCTTTGGCCCGCACTCTGCCTGGGCACTTGCAATGCTCCAAGCAGGGCATTGGAGTGGAGAAGAGGCTCTCTGCCACATATTTGCCATTTAATCTGGGCGATTCGGGGACTGTCATTGGTCGGGATGATCATTTGGATAAAATTTCTTCCCCTCTGGAATGTTTGGATGATGCTGGTTTGGGTGGGAGACTTTTGCCGAACCCATTCCTTCCTTGCCCGGTTGTTTCTGATCCTGTGGGTAGGCCGCATTGCTCTCAATTGAATATAGGAGAAGATCTTTCTGCTGTTGGGGATTACTCTTTTAAGATGGTCTTGGGTCTTAGGGATGTTTCTTCCCTTAATTCTCAGCCGTCTGGAAATTGTGTTTTGGTTGAGGATGGGTCTCAGCCTTCAGACTTGGATGCACATTGCCAAGCCTCTCTATGCTTGGGGGGATGTGAGAACCCTTTACCTGCTTGTCAGATGCTTGGGACTAGTTGTTTGGATGGGATATTACATTCTTCTCCAAAACAGGGTCATCTTTTGGATTCGATGGGTTTTCAAAATTGTGAAAGTGGGCATTTTTTTGATTATCAGATTGATAAGCCTAGTTATCTGGTTATTTAGGCGGATGGGATGGTTCAAGAGGTTTGTAAGAGTGCAGATTTGGGAACTGCTTCCTTTTCTGATGTTAATAATAAATCTCACAAGTCTATGGATTCTGATAATGAATTGGATCCTGAGCCTCATTATTCTGGTAACATTGGTCCATCTAAGCCTAAGAGGAGGATCCCTAAACCTATCAAGAAAATAAATCTAGTCTTAATGAATTTGGGGGAAGATGTGCTATTAGATGATATAGTTCTTACTAATGCTGTGACTTTGGTTGGGAGGTTTGGAAGGCGTAATTACAATGTAGAATCTCTTCATGGGTGGGCTGTTAGGGTTTGGAATGGGATTACCAGTTCTATTCCTGAGATTTATATGCTTCCACGGGGGTGGATAGCATTTAAATTTTCTTCAGCAGATGATTTTGATAGGATTCTAGCTGGTGTATGGAAATGGGATAATGCTACTCTTCTTATCAAGAGGTGGACACCTTTATTTGATCCCCGAAAGGAAAGGTATGACCAAGTTCCTATTTGGGTCAAACTACCTCATTTACCTTTTCAATTCTGGTTTGCGGATTTCTTCAGACTTGTTGGGAATGCTCTGGGAACCCATCTGGAGACTGATTTCTCCTATTTACAATCTGGGGCCTGTTGTATAGGTCGGGTTCTTGTCCTGTTAGACTTTCGATTGGGTCTACCTGCTGAATTGGTCATTAAATCAGGTAACAAAGATTTCTTTCAGCCATTGGATTACTTGGGACTTCCCTTTAGATGTTATAGATGTCATGGACTCAGACATTTGGCAAATGATTGTTCCTTATCCTTTAAAAAGCATTCTTCTTCTAAAATTTGGAGAGTTAAAAAAGATTGGAATAAGCCTTTTGCTACGGCAGGGATTTTAGTGGTTGAAACCTTGGATTCCTGGAAAGCCAATTCAGTTGGGACTCAGTCTAATGCCAAGGTTGGAAAGTCTGTGGATGAGAACTTGGATGTTCATTCTGTTTCTCTTGATTTGGATCCTTTAGC
>LPNX010974235.1:717262-730629 GCA_001517045.1 Pseudotsuga menziesii
ATTTATCCCTGGGTCTCTCTGAAATTTGGGGGGTTCATGCTCAAATTGATCCTTTATCTAATTATTTCCATAACCTGTTGGAGAATTTGGGGTTAGTTGACATCAAACCATTGGTTTCAATTCCTACCTGGAGTAATCGCAGAGTTGGTGACGAGGGTATTTGTAAAAGATTGGATCGTCTTTTAGTCTCGGCTGACTTCCTTGATTGCGATTTCCTCCTTAAACAATGGATTGGTTGTGGAGGTGTTTCTGACCATCAACCTGTTTTTGTGCAAATTTCCTCTCAGCAATCCAAGGCCCACAGTCCTTTCAAGTTCAATGCAGGCTGGCTGGATCATATTGATTTGGTTGATGCCTTAAAAAACTCTTGGGTTCGCTTCGATGATCGATCTGCCTTATCTCCGGAGGCTCAATTTTGTGTCAATCTAAAACGCATAAAAGAAATTTCTATCAAATGGTCTCTGAATAAAAAAGCTCAGAATATAAAGGACTTAGTTGATATTGAATTTGAGTTAAAAAGATTTCATGATAGTCACTCTTCTGGTATTTTATCAGTGGCTGATAAGGATTTATTGACTGAGATAGAATCTCGCAAGTAGGCTATTCTTATTTTTAGGGAAAAGGAGGCTCGTCAGAAAAGTAGGGTTTTATGGCTGCATTGTGGAGATGATAATACTCCTTTCTTTCACAAATTTGCTGCCCATAGGAAATGCCGTAACTCAATTTGGAAAATTTTTGATGATTCTGGAAATCTTGTGGAAGGTTTTGAGGCTATAGCAGAAGCTGGGATTCAACACTTTGAAAGTCTATTTAAAGAAGAAGATGATCTTCACCTTCCAGAAATTGTTCTTAGTGCTGGTCAATTTCCTACTTCTGTTACTGAGGATGATAATGCTGCGCTTATGCAAGCTATTACTCTTCAAGATATTAAGCATATCTTAAACATCAACAAAAATGATAAGAGTCCTGGTCCGGACGGTATCCCTGTTGAGGTGTACAAATGCTTGTTTGATGTTTTGGGTGAAGATCTCTTAAGAGTAATTGAATTGTCCAGGATAAGTGGCAAGATCCCAGCTGTTTTTAATTCAACCTTTCTTGCTCTTATTCCTAAGGTTGACAGCCCTTCATCTTTTGAGGATTTTAGACCCATATCTTTGTGTAATTTTGTATACAAAATTATTGGTAAGATCATTTCGATTAGAATCAGAAAGGTATTGAGTAGCTATATCTCTGGAGAACAGTTTGGATTTTTGTCGGGTAGGCAGATTCACGATGCGGTTGGTGTCATTCAGGAGGGCATGCATTCAATGCATGTTAATTCCATAAAAACTGTCATGATTAAGATTGATCAATCTAAAGCATATGACAGAGTCAGCTGGGTTTATCTTCGGGTTATTCTTGCAAAAATGGGTTTTGCTGGGAATTTTATTGCATGGGTTATGAGCATTCTTTCATTTGTCTCATTCTCTTTGCTCATTAATGGTGTTGCTACAAATTTTTTCAAATCTGGTAGGGGGCTCAGACAGGGGTGTCCACTAGCACCACTCCTGTTTCTTATTGTGGTTGAAGGCCTTGGGAGGGCTATTTTGCATGCCTCACACAGTGGGTCTTATCATGGTTTAGACTTTGGTAATGAAATCGTATTAACTCATGTTCTATTTGTGGATGACATTGTCATGGTTAATGATGGCTCTGAACAATCTCTCTCTACTCTTTATGAGATTTTAATGCATTTCTGTAAGGCATCTGGGATGCAAATTAATAACAATAAATCATCACTTTACTTCTCTTGTATGGAAGAATTTGATGTTATTACATTACAGAACATCTTTAGTTTTCCTGTTGCTCGAATTGAGTCTGGAATGAAGTACCTAGGGTTTAACCTTAAACCGTGCAGATATATTATTAGGGATTGGGATTGGCTGATTATTAAAGTTGAACAAAGGATTCAGAATTGGAGCTTCCGTTGGTTGTCCAAAGGAGGAAAGCTGGTACTGATTAAAGCTGTTTTAGAGGCTACTCCTGTATATTGGATGCATTTTTGGGTTCCTTTGGGTGTCATAGACAAAATCAGAAAGCTATGTTTTAACTTTCTTTGGGCTGGTAAACAGAAATCCTCCGGTTTATCCTGGATATCTTGGAAGTCTATTGCTTTGCCTAAATCTTTGGGTGGTCGGGGACTCAAGGTACCTGTCTTATTTGCCAAATCTCTTGCAGCAAAAAAGGTATGGGATATTATTCATGGTTCGGGTTTATGGGTTAAGATAGCTTATCAAAAATATATTTTTCCATTAAATAAACTGGATTGGATAAGATCTTCTGTTAAAAGAAAAAGAATATTTCAATCTGTTGGAAAGCTGTTCTCTGGGCCTTTGATCTTATTGGGAATTTTCTGGTTTGGAAGGTTGGTTCTGGAAAAGCTGTTCGTATAGGCTTAGATCCGTGGGTTGGATGTAAATGGAGACATGCTCTGCCTATTCCTATGATAGATAGGTTACATTTGGCTGGTTATCATTTTCTTTCTGATACTGGAATTATTGGTATGTCTGTTTTAATGCCACAAGAATGGTTTTCTGCAAACACTTTGGGGTTTAATGATCCATTTGAGATTGCTGTTTGGAATGGATATATTGCCAGTCTAAAATCTAGCCATGTTAGACTCTCTATTGAAGATGACTGTCTCATCTGGAAATTATCAAAATCAGGCAAATATTCTCCAAAAGTGGGATATGCGGAACTTATTTATAGAGAAGTGGACTTGAACTGGTGGTGGAAGATTTTATGGAAGATGAAGTGTCCACTAAAACAAAAAAATTTAGTTGGTTTCTTCTCACTGGTAAAGCATTTACCTGGGATGTTCTTTGCTTGAGAGGTAGAGAGGGTCCTGGTAGATGTTATCTATGCAAACAGAGCTGCGAATCAAATTTCCATATTGCTGTAGAATGCCCTTTTACGCAAACTGTTTGGTCTATTATTGAGGATCATTTCACCCTTAATAATCTATGGAATGGAGACTCCCTCTCTGAATGATTTAAAAACTGGTGCCTGTTATCAGATGTAAATCTCATCAAATATTTACCCATCATTGTCCTTTGGTTTATTTAGAAAGCAAGAAATAGATCTTGCTTTGAGGATTGTGACTCATCTCCTGCACAGATTTCAAGTTATAGCTTAGGCATGCTGAATAATTTACCGCAGTCTCTACCCGTGGTATCTATTAGATCAATTTTTGTAGAGGAAATTGATCATTCATATGCTTGGGGTTATTTTGATGGATCTGCTGCTGGGGATCCAATGATTTGTGGGGCTGGCGGTATTCTGTACTTTTTCGATAGGCATCATATATCTTTCAAAGCAGGTTTAGGTTTGGGCACAAATAATTATGCAGAATTATGTGCACTTAAGCTTCTCCTTAGGCTGGCTAGGATGCATAATTTGGATAAAATACAAATTTTTGGGGACTCCCAGCTTGTTATTAATTGGGCATCTGGTAAGTATAAATTACAAAATCTTGAACTAGCCTTGATTCTTCAAGATGTTCACTATTTATCGGACAGTCTTGATTATGTGTCTTACAAACACATTTATAGGGAAAGAAATTCCAAAGCAGATTTGTTGGCTAAAGCAGGGGGTAGCATTCATGAAGGTTTTTGGAGTACACATGAACAGAGAGAGGCAGAATCCACAGAAATTTTTCAGGTTTTCTAAAGCTGCTGTAGCATGCTGTCTGTCATAGGACATATTGCTGGTTCTTGATGATTTTCCAGATATGATGCCATGGCTGATATTGATTTGCATTTTCTAGCATTTGGTGATCTCAAGCAACAATATTTAGAGCTTGACTTGCGGGCTGGTCGGCCTCCTATATATGGTACTGAATGATTTTGGAATTTTATTTTTCATCTTTGGATGGTCTGGAATAGGCCAATTTTTAGCTGCTGTTTATTTTTATCAGCATATGACTTTTATGAGACTTCATCAGCATGCTAGTTCTGCTCTGATATTTTTGCTTTTGATCACTAGTCCCATTTTGATCTGACCTGATTTATCAGGAGTGATGATATAAGTCTGCTAAGATCAGACTTAGTTTTTTTTCATGTTTCTACTGCTTTCTTTTTGCTGGAAAGTTTTTGGTGAACAATATGATCTGATGATTTAATGTATGTAATGTACTTTAGATTTGGATTGTGGATTTGTGCTCTTTTTGAGGCAAATTTTGTAATGACAACTTCTTAGTTGTATTTTTGTAAAATGGACTATGAGGGCCATCTACTAAATGTGAATAAAGTATTTACAATTTTTTTCCTTGGAAAAAAAAATGTAAAAGAGTAAAATGTTCCAACAAATTTGTTTAAGTGTAATTTTTTTTTTGTCATTTACATCAAGGTTTTTAAGGTTTTTGACAGTCTAGAGTTATTTTAAGTTTCAAGAAATCTTTAATATTAATACTAAAAAAACTGTTGGTTTTTAAGGTTTTTGATAGTCTAAAGTTATTTTAAGTTTTAAGAAATCTTTAATATTAATATTAAAAAATCGTTGGTTAAAAGAAAATATAATTGTAGGAAATTTTAGGAAATTTAAAACAAAATTTTATTGTAGATGGTGATTTTTTTAATTCTTAAAATTAGAAAAGTATAAAGTTCACTATTAATAAATCTTAGTTATGGAAAAAACATTAACATTGTAACTATCTAAAATTTGGGCATGGAGGAATTTTGGATAGCTACATTGTTTGCTTTTTAAAAAATTGGTAAGAAAATGGGCAAATAAGAGATCATTGTTTTATTTTAGGGGATATTGTTAAATTTAACAAGGAATTAATGTAAATTTTGTGTTATGTGTTATTTCAATTTTCCATATACATCTTAGCCTTAAAACACTATCATAATCTGTGAATCTTAGTTTTGGATAGAGTGTAGTCCAGTTTTAAATAAATATACTCCTATTAATTTTTTAAATTCATTATTAATGATGTTCATATATTAGAGGATGAGGCAAATGTGATATGTTACAAGTTATTCAGTCACTAAACAGTATGGCAGAGACCGTGCTTATAAGAAAATGATGATTATAAATGGTTTTACTTAGCCATTTAACTAAGTTCTAAATTCGTTTAGGTAAATAGTTTTAGTTAACCATTTAATTAAGCTCGTTTAAACCTTAATCGAGATGCATTCAAGCACAATAATCTGGACAACTATGAAATGAATCCTCTTGCTACACCTTGGTTAATCTTGTTAATATGCTCAATGAAGCCCAACATGGAAGATATAAACGCCTATGGACACAGTTACCCAATTTAATGCTCAATTTAGTTTTTATATAATGGAATTTAATGCTATTTCTTGTTTTTATATAATGGAGTATGCTTAAGTTGATTGAAAGTTTGGAGTTTTCCAATGTGATGTACTAAAAGATGTAATTATTTTGATGATGAAAAATTATATGTATTAGGACATTAAAACTTTGAGCTATGTATTCTCTATAAATATTATATAGTTTCATTCATGTTCAGATAGACCATGGAAACTAATATCTTTATATATTAGTAATGACAATGTTTTGTTTTCTATTTTTTATTAAATGTTTAGAGCCCCTTATTTAATGGTAACTAGGATCAATGTGTATTGGAAAAAGCATTTATGGTTTCATAACATTGCATTTTTATGGAGGATACTAAATTGAGAAAGTTACCTTGTTTCAAATGGCCAATTCATAGTAGGAAATAATGTTTTAACGGTGAAAAGTGTCTCATGTACTTGTTAAATAGTTCATTGGCTTTGGATGCCACATTTATTTGATTAATCGTGTTGTATCTAGTTACAGTTGTTTTCAAGAGTGATTGTTGGTTGAATAGAATGCTTATGTTGTTGTCGAGGGACTAAAACGAGATTATGCACATCAACACCAAATATAGTAACATTACTCTTATCAACAAGTTCCTTAAAATTTTGAAAACAGAAGAAAAAACATTTTAACCTGTGTGTTTTTCCAAAAGTATGTTATAGTTCTAGCTATATATTTTTCTAGAAATTTGTTCCAGTTCAAGCTATATATTTTTCCAGAAGTTTGTTCTAGTTCTAGATATATATATTTTTTTCAGAATTTTGTTCCAATTCTAGCTATAATAATATTTGAGAGTTTTTATTAGTATATGTACGCTAATAACCTTTTTACTAAATCACATATATATTTCTTTTGGACCACATGGAAATTAAAGTACATGGAATTGTAAAAATCATGTATTATTAATGCTTTTGACTTAATCATGTATGGTAGAATTGATTTTAACGGTCTATTAAATTAAACTGAATTGCTAAAACACTCTTTGTATATATTTAAAGTGATTTCTTTATATACTTATAAAATAAACTTGCAGGGACATTGCCACTCCATGATTCTTGTTTTATGGTGTTATAATTCCTTTTCGCTTATAAGTTAGGCATACAATTAAAACGTAGATTCAACTTTCATTCCCTATCACAAACCAAACAAATGTGAGTCTACATCCAATAAAAGGGTCGCACACTTTGTTTGATAAATGGTATGGATTTGAATATTTAACAAATATTTAATCTTGTCTCCTAATTTATTGTTTTTTAGATGACAACTCATCTTGTAGTGCTTCCTTGTATGTATGGAAATTAATAGTAAATTTATATGTTCAAATGTATTTCAAGTTTGTTTTAAGGTTAATATTTTCAATTGTAAATTTGTTTTTAAAATTTGGACAATAAATAGTATTATGAGAACTTATCATTGGATTAATGCAAAAATATCTTACTAGTTTAAGTTTTTTTCCCTAACTTCATAGCACTTACTAAGTTATTACAACTTAGTAACTTTACATTTCAAAGTTATTACAACTTAGTAACTTTACATTTCAATAGTTAGATTATGTTTGTCATTTAATGATTAGAGTATGTTTGTCATTTGTTACTTATGTTTTCTAGATTTGATTTTAACTTACAATTTAATTTTAGTCTAGCTTAATTAAATTCTACAATTTGAAATCTAGTTAGTAGAATGCTAAGATTTAGGTGAAGGGGACTCCAAATAGAAAGTTCTCCTTATCAATGCATTATCATCGCCATATTATATATGGAGTGTGATAAAGTTATTAAGTTTAAGAGGCACTGATCCCTTCCACATGAGTCACAATGTTTACCTTGGGTAAACTATTTACAAACTTGAATAAGAACCCTAAACTAAAATGAAAGTCATGACACACTAAATGTGATAAATAATCATTCATTGTGATAACCACTACCTTTCTTCTCATTATTTCACTTGATCTTCATCGTTTAGAACTATGCCTAACATGCTTCTTATAAACAAACTTCTTGTTGCAACAAATTTTTCCTTTTCGTTGGAAAAACAACAACCAACACCTTAGTTGGAAACTCTATTGAAGAGTGTGACACTTTCTAGTAGTTCACACAATAATTGAGCTAGAAGAGAGTTTAATGGTCCCTTTTCAATTTAATTATTTTAAAAGACCCTCCTCCAAGTGTATAACAATTCTTACTAAGTGATTATTGCAAACCCTAGTTAGAGGTTTTTAACATTAGTAGTATAGTTAAACTATCATGAGTAATGTAGAGTTGGATTGCCATAAAAGAGTATCAAAGAGTATGGTGATCATGATATTAATTAATTGAGATATCATTTATTCATGTGATAGCTAAAAAATAGATATTTTAGAAAAATATATTTGGTATACGTAATAGCTTGTAAATATTAAAATTATTAAAATTATATATTATTTTAATTAAGAAAACAAGTGTTTTTATGAGGGCTCTATGGCGGATGCGAACCTGCGGCGTTTTTATGAGGACTTCCTAAAGTGGGAGCCCATGGGGGCTCCACGGAGGACAGCGATGGGTATGGATTTTTTATAGTTTTTTCAAGCCAGACACGAAAGGAACAGTTGGTCTTTTATCTGGATCATCGGAACGGCAAGGAATGGACGTGAACAGCATAGAGAAAGGCGAGGGTTTACCGAAAGACATGGTAGACTATTCAGATGACCCGTGGCACGGGTTATGCGTCTTCACTCCTTCAAAAATCCCCGTAATCCTGTCACCGAAATCTGTCCAGAATGCCCTAGAAAATCTGCCAGCTAGACTAGAGTCTAGGGTTTCGGACACACCATCCTTCGTAGAGGAAGGTCTGTTAGGGATTTTTGCAGCACGACTGTTAAACCCAACCATAGGAGGAGTACCCTTCTCCCTTTTTCCTGCAAACCATCTCTCTCAAGATGCAGAAACCATTTGCAGTGAACCACCTCAAGCGAAGCCTCAATATCCACATCCAGATGAAGCCCTGAACAGAGGATGCAACCCTCCAGCAGCATAGCCAGTGTCCACCGCAGAACAGGAACAACCGCTGAATGGGCTTCTGAGCAGCTCTCATATGAACCCCATCTCAGGAAGCAAAGATACCCCGTCTGATAAAAGTTTGGAGGAATCCTTCCCCAGCTCCAAAAAACGGAAAACCCACTGTCTTAACCCCCTCGGAGGAGAGTGTAACCTAGTTTACAGTGTAAGTGTTTCCATGGCAGAAGCTCAGGAGATGGATGGTTTGGCCCTTATTGGAAAAATCTGAGGGAGAAACCCAACACAGGGGAAAATGGAAGATTGGGTTAAAAATAATTCGATGGGTCTGCAAAGTGGAAGCTCGAAAATCACACCGCTAGCAAAGGGATGGTTCGGCTTCCATTTCAATTGCAGAGAGGATGCAGACCTCACCCTCAGAAAATTCTGGACATATGGAAAAACCCCTTTCCAGCTAAAAAGATGGACGCCTCTATTCGATGCAGACATTGAGAGATTAGATACCATTCTGGTCTGGGTCCGCTTGATAGGTTTACCTTGGGAACTTTGGAATTCGGCATCGCTCAGTGACATTGGAAAGGCTTTGGGGACTTTCATTGAGGCGGATCTATCCTATCAGCAAATGAAAATCTGAAAGGTTGCGAGGATCTTAGTATCGTTGAATATCATAACAAGCCTAAGGGAACATTTTAATTTGACTTGGCAAACCAAAACAAAAAATAGCTGCTAGACTACGAGGGACTCCCGTTTCGATGCCACAAATGTCAGGAGACAAGACACTTGGCAAGAAACTGCCCAAACTTCAATCCCTCAACCTCCGGAATAAAGAAGTGGGTTAGGCGAGCAGGGGCCTTGAGCTCAAAATAAAATGTTTCGCCACCAGCATTAGTGGAAGAACACCCTATTACAGAAGTCAAAGTTCAGCCGTTGGAACGATCGGAGGGATTGGCCGCAGTAGCAGACGAGGGACCTATCCAACAGCCGGAGCCTCGTCCAGACTCTCCCTCTTCACCGGGTATGAATACTTCGTTACTTAGCAAGCATTTGACTGTTTTATCTTTAAATGAGGACAAAAATTTCCCTGCTCCCCACACGAACAATCCTAAACCCAAACAAGAACGCTCCCTAGATCCCCCCCATTTTTCTCCTCACCCCTCAAACCAAGCAACCTCCCCTTCTCATACAAAAACTGAATCATCCAACCAGTCTTCTTCTATCCATTTCCATCTACGTTCAAGAGATGTCCCAAGCTCTCAGAACACAAGAGCCCTTGTAAAAGGGCTTGGAGTAAACCCTAATATCTCCTCCAAAGGGAAAGGAAGAGGGAGACCTTCACACCTCTCCACGACTCAGAGAAAGGCTCTTAGAGATCAAGCAAGTGGAAGACAAACAACCATTTTTGGGGCGCTTAGAGCAGTGCAAACCCCGGAAGGGGTTCCAAAATGAAACTTCTCTCCCTAAACTGCAAGGGTCTAGCAAGTACTCGGAAAAAACTTGCCCTAAAAAGGATGATGGAGGTTCTCTCGCCAGAAGTCATCCTTCTTCAAGAGACCATGGGACCAGAAAGGGAAGTTGAACTTTTGCTATCCTCACTCCTTCTTGTCCTACATGTTTACAGCACAAAGTGGAAATGGACACTCAGGAGGACTGGCAGCTAGATGGAAGAAAACAAGCATACAGTGCACAAACTCATGGGGCTCCACTTTAGGGTTAGAAACCCAGCTCTGCTGGGAGGAATCAAACTTAACCCTAAATGTTGTTAACATCTACGGGCCTTATTCAAATAGGACAGATTTCTGGGACTCCTTCAAAAAGGCTGAGTTTTTAAAAGAATGAAATTTGATCATAGGAGGGGATCTAAATTTCACGCTAGGAGTCCATGAAACTTGGGGGCAAAAAGCTCGAACGGACCCATCAGCTCCCTACTTCAACAACCTCCTAATGAACTCCAAATTGATAGATCTAGAGGCACAACCCTTAAAACCAACCTGGTCAAACAGAAGAATAGGAGAAGAGAGAATAGAAAAGTGTCTGGATAGATTCTTGATATCAGAAGATTTATTGGAGGAGGATTTCATGTTCAAACAATGGGTGGACTCAGGGGCAGACTCATACCATCAACCCATTTGCTTGGAAATACGAAAACAACCAAAAAAGCTAGTAAGCCCTTTCAAGCTCTGTTCAGCTTGGCTCAAGAATGAAGAAGTAGTGCAACTCATACACTCAAATTGGACTCCCTATCAGGAAGGAAATGGTTCTAGGGCTGCCATAGATTTCTCCCAAAACTTGCTCAAAATTAAAAAAATCCTCAAGGAATGGGAAACAAACAAGAAGATTCAGGATGATCAACAAATCATCCAAATAGAGAAGGATCTAAAGGAGCTCCAGAACAAGGAAGGGGGGGGCTTCCTCACATGGGAGGAAAGAGAGAAACTCTTTTCACTAGAAGCTTCAAGAACCAAATTTCTATTGGAAAGACATGAGGTCTTGAGATTAAAAAGCAGAGCAATCTGGATGGAATGTGGAGATGATAATACAAAATTATTCTAGGCCTTTGCAAAAGGTAGGAAGAAACCAAACACTATTTGGGAGCTAAAGAATGAAAACAATGAGACAGTAAACACCTTTGAAGAGCTAACTGAGACAGGGAAGAAATACTTTGAGAATATTTTTAAAGAAGACCAACAAACAACTATAGCTGAAGTAATCCGAATTTCTCAGTACTTCCCTACAAGTATCAGTGAGGAAGACAACATGGAGATTATGGAGGAAGTCTTGGAGGAGGAGCTAAAAGCAACCCTACTCAGCTTTCAAAAATAAAAGAGTCTGGGACCAGATGGGTGGACAATTGAATTCATACTAGCTGGATATGACTCCATAGGTCCTAACTTATTACTCTTGGTGGAGGAAACTAAAAAAAATGGTGTCCTCTATCCTCCTCTAAACTCAACCTTCGTAACCCTAATTCCAAAAAAGGATTCCCCAGAAAGCTTGGAGGACTACAGGCCTATCTCACTGTGCAATATAACCTACAAGCTGGTCACAAATATTATCACTCAGAGATTCATAAAGGCGCTGTCAAAGATGATTTCCAAAGAACAATTTGGTTTTTTGGAGGATAGACAAATCCATGAAGCTATAGGGGTTTCACAGGATGGTCTTCACAGTGCAAAAAAAAGAAGAAGCTAAGGGGGCGATTCTAAAAATTGATCTCTCAAAGGCTTTCGACAGAGTAAGTTGGCTCTACCTCAGGCTTCTCCTCACCCATCTTGGCTTCAATTACCCCTTCATAAAATGGATTTTTTCCTGCATTACAACAACCTCTTTTGTAGTCCTCATAAATGAAGCAGCTTCCCCTTTCTTCCATGCGGAAAGGGGTCCGAGACAAGGCTGCCCACTATCCCCTCTGCTCTTCCTTCTAGTAGCGTAAGGGCTGAGTAGAGCTATTCTTGATGCAAAAGAAAGGGGACTGTTTGAAGGACTTAGACTTTCTACAAACACGAGCATAACACATCTACTATTTGTGGATGATATTCTCATTTTCTATAAGGACTCTAAAAGAGAGGAAAAAAGACTTTCAGAAATACTAACTCTTTTTTGCAAAGTTACAGGAATGCGAATAAACCTGCAGAAATCCTCCTTTACAGCAATAAACCTAGAAGAGGATTTGCAGAGATCTTTTCAGGCTCTTTTTCCTTATCAACAACTATCCTTGGATGATGGATTAAAATACTTGGGATTCAGACTCAAACCAAATTGCTACAGAAAAGAGGATTGGAACTAGCTGCTCGCAAAACTGGAGTCCAGAATAAGCAACTGGTGCAATAGATGGCTCTCAAGAGCAGGCATATTAGTTTTGATCAAATCAGTATTGTAAGCAATCCCAGTATACTGGATGGCATTAGCATGGATTCCTAAATCAATCTTGATAAAATCCAGAAGAATATGCTCATCTTTTCTATGGGCCAGGAAGAAGGATCAAAATATCCTCCCACGGGTAAAATGGGATCAAATTGCAAGACCGAAAGCATTGGGAGGTTGGGGCATCAAGAACAGTGCCTTCTTTGCCAAAGCTTTGGCTGCAAAATTAGGATGGATACTCACAACAACACAGAGTCCGTGGACAAAAGTTATTACTCATAAATACATCACCCCAACGTTAGTTCTGGATTGTATCAGAGATTTTGAATTCAAGAAGCATAAAAGTGGATCCATCATATGGAAATCCTTATGCAAATATTTTTCTCTTATAGCAGAAGGATTGTTCTGGAAAGTGGGGGATGGCACAAAAGTTAGAATAGGAGCAGACCCCTGGATAGGTAGCACTCAAAATCACATTCTTCCTTAACCTTTAATTCAGATAATTCATCAAAAAGGGTACTTCCAAATCAATCAAATAATAGACCCGATCTCAACGAACATCTGGCATCAAGGATGGAGGAAGAGTCAAGACCTGGAGCTGCTAGAGCAATGGGCATCCCTGTGGGATCAATACATACTAGCTTTACAATCTTCCCACATCAGGATTACAGACAAAGAAGACGAGCTAATTTGGGAGAAAGTACAACTTGGAAAATACACCCCAAAGATTGGATATCAACAAATCTGCTCACAATTCTTCCATGAAAATCAAAACAGGTGGCAAAAGGGGATTTGGAAGTACAAATTCCCGCTGAAGGAAAAAATCTTCTCATGGTGTGTCCTTGCAAACAAAGTCCCAACATGGGAGCACCTTCAGAAAAGGCAGATTGCAGGTCCTGGATGGTGTAGCCTATGCAAGGAAAATGAGGAAAACTCAAATCATCTTTTCCTTCACTGTGTTTTTTCCAAATAGGTATGGGAACACTCTAAGTCTTTTACTTCTTCAAATTTCTCCTGGGAAGGTAATACAGTGGAAGAAGCATGGAAGGCTTGGTCTTCCACACCCTGTTGCTGCCGCAACCGTCTCCCCGATTTTAGTTTTCGCTTAAACTCTGGGACCCCTCCTCTTCATTGTTTACTTAGATCAATTGTTAAAAGCTTGGCACCTTT
>LPNX010974235.1:738638-750232 GCA_001517045.1 Pseudotsuga menziesii
TTTATAAGTTTCTCATGTGCCATGAGAAGAGTATCAGCTATTTGTGATTTTTCTCACCGTATGTGATATTGTATTGCTCAGTTAAGATGGTAACCTCGCTCCCTAGGGATAGTTTAGGTAGTTAGTTTATTGCTGCTTGTATCTGGTTTAGTTGTTTGTGAGCTTAAGACGAGAGGTAAGAACCTGCGCATCACTTTGTGACCGCTCCTTGCATCTGGATCACCCTGCATTTAGTTAGGCACGTGCATAGCATTCATTTAAGTCAAAATACAAAAACTCGGTGGGCCGGGCCGCAACCGGTAAACCCTTGTTGTTACTTTGACCTACGGTAGCCGGACTGTAAACCGGACGGATTCCCTATACCAAACAGTCAACGGGCTAGTTGGGAACGTTGATTGGGGAGAATCCCTTACTGTTGCCGCCTGCGAATTTCCAGGCCTCAACACACCCCAAACAACTCAGCTCAAAGCCCTCCCACTTATCCACATTTGGGGCATTTGGTTGGCTCGAAACAGGGCCATTTTTCTTGAAAAAGCCATCTCTCCAGAAGAGGTTGTAAGGAAAGGTTTGGATATAATCTCATACTTTCCACAAGAAATGAACACACCTCCTCCGAGAATCATTGTTTCGGAGCAAATAAACAAAAACAACCCATGGGATTTTTTCGATGGAGCCTCCCAAAACCTGACATGTGGGGGAGGAGCATGCCTATTCCTCACTCAAAACCATTATTTCAAAATCTCCTTGGGGCTAGGAGCTGGAACCAACAACTATGCCGAACTTATGACTCTGAAACTTCTCCTATGTTTCACAATTGAGAGAAACTGCAGAAACCCACAAGTTTTTGGTGATTCAATGGTGGTAATAAATTGGCTTAATAAGAATCAGAAATGCAGAAATGCTTCTTTAGATGTTTTATATGAAGAGACATGCAGATCACTATCCTTCTTTGAATCAATTTCCTTTAAGCATGTTTACAGGGAACTAAATGAGGAAGCGGATAAACTCTCCAAGGCGGGACTAAAACTGCAACAAGGTCATTGGAAAATTTTGGAACTAAAAGACTCGGAGGCCATGGCATACCCACATAGGCCTTTCCTTCACTTGTCGAACTAAATAATTTTTCTAGAAAAAGTTTTTTGCTGAGATTCACACAGCAGTCTTAGAAGGGAGTCGACCTTAAATCGGCTCAGAGGATGAAATAACAAAGTCTTAAAAGCTGCACTATACGAACTTTTTGTTTAGCTGCACTACACGAATTTCTTGTTTTGCAAAAATCAGGCTGACATCACAAGGCCTGGACTCATCAGATCCCGGGAGGGAGGAGAAAGATTATTAGAAATCAGTTTTTTTTGTAAAGCTATAATACGGTTTTGTAAAACTGCTTATAGCAGGAACAGATGGCATATAGTTTTGTATGAAGCTACATGATTAATAAAAATCAGCTTTTTTTCGTTTGGGGAAAAAAATAATATTTTAATTAAAAAATCAAAATAAAGTAAATAAATATGTGTTAAAATTAAAGGCATAAGGTGTTTTACAAAATGGAAAAAAAATCCATGTAAACATATTCAATGTAGTTTTGTTGAAGTTGGAATCAAATTAATTTTATAAGTTCATAACAAAATTGTTTTACTATACAAAATTATGCCATCTATACTAAAAAAAGTCACAAAATTAATTCTAAACATTACATTAAGACTACAACTAAATATTGGCCAATGCTATGCACAAATTAATACACATCAAAATGTAGCCATACAATCATGGTATCAAGTCGTTCTACCATCAAATTTCAAGAAATACATTTTAAATGATATAATGACATGTCAACCAATGATGCATATTTGCATTTTATAACCACTATTGGCATTCACTTGCCACAAATTAAGTGGGTGTGCTAGTTAACTTGTATCAAATTCTTTTAGAAATCGGATTTGATTATAATCAAACGAGGGACATGAGAGTCGTTTCTATGAACATTTAATGTTATAATTTTTTTTATCTATATCATTTCATTAAATGTTATATATTGGGTATATCATTTCATTAAATGTATTAAATGAATAATTGCTCGGTAAATTTATGTTTTCTTTATTTTTCTATATTTTAATATTCTTATATTTTTTATATATTATCAAATCTTTGTAATACCTCAATAATAAATAGTCTATCTAATTTTTTTATTTTCTAGAAATTTCATTTTTAATGAGCCAATTTTTTGAAATATATATATATATATATAACAATCACACTATTATTAATCCATCTCATTGACTTTCATTTATTCCAATTCTTTTACCAATATTCACCAAAGTATTTCAAAAAATTGGCTCATTAAAAATGAAATTTCTAGAAAATAAAAAAATTAGATAGACTATTTATTATTGAGGTATTACAAAGATTTGATAATATATAAAAAAATATAAGAATATTAAAATATAGAAAAATAAAGAAAACATAAATTTACCGAGCAATTATTCATTTAATACATTTAATGAAATGATATACCCAATATATAACATTTAATGAAATGATATACTCTTCATTCGTAAAATCAAATATGAACTATGAAAAGTGTTCCCTCTTTGTAAAATATGGATATTAATTGGATATAGAATGCAGTTCTCCCTATGGTCGCTCCCTCGATGCTAGCAAAATGTATTGACTCCACTGTATTTTCCCTATTGGCCATAATTTTTTATGTTTATAAGGACAATTGTTGGTTTGATTTTAGATTGATTTGTTGCAAAATGCATATTATATTTCATTACTATATATAAATGATTCATTAAGTGAAAAAAAAACTCCTTCAACAATTCTTTCCATTGCCAAAAAACTATTGCTCATAGCTAACCCTAAAGCTAGTGGCAATGTCGAGGACATCACCACCACGTGGCTCTTATATATATTTCTTTTCCAATGGAAAAAAACTCATTATATTGAGCAAAAGAGATTACATACAAAGTATGTATTGTTCCTGCTTCTTGCAGAATTACATCATAAGATCACATCATTTCTGATGTATTTCCTTCTTTTGTACATATCAACAAAAGAAAACATGCAGAGTCAAAAAACTGTCTGCATCAATTTCTCCCATGGGGAGCTTCCTCTCAAAAAAACTGTAGATAACGTCTTCTGTTTATGTGTCTGTAAATTGAGAGCCTATTTGAGCGAAAAACTGTCCAAGTTTGTAGTTGTTCTGCAAAAAGGTATACAAGCTACCTTATCCTTGTGGCAGATTCAAAAATGGCCTGTGATAGAATTCACTGGCCTCTATCTCCTTTATCTCTGTGATTTTCCATGATCCGCATTCCAAATTTATTCCTGCCTTTTAAAGTCTGTCTGCTTCCATGTTCCGTTCCCTGTAGACGTGTTTGAGTGAAAGAGATTCAAAATTTGCAAGAAGTCTGCTAACTTCTTCAAAAAGTGCATCTAGTGAGGTGTTTCTACACTTCTGAATCTTATTAATCCAATTTATTATCACCAATGAGTCACCAAATACTTGTAGTTTTTTACAGTTTCTTTCAATTGCAAAACATAGGAGAAGCTTCAAGGCCATAAGTTCAGCATAATTGTTTGTTCTAGAGCCCAACCCCATTGAAATTTGAAAATGATGAGTTGGGTTTAGAAAGAGGGTGGCTCCTCCTCTGCATTTCAAGTCTCGAGAAGCACCATCAAAAAAGGCCCAGGGAGTGTTTTTATCCAACTGTTCAGGAGTGATGACTCTCGGATTGGGGGTGTTCTTTGTTTGGGGAAAGTAAGAAAGAATATATATTCCTTGCCTTGCTACTTCTTCTGGGGAGCTGGCTTTTTCAAGGAAGATGGCTTTGTTTCTGGCTAACCATATTCCCCACACGTGGAGAAGCAGAAGGGCTCTTTTCTGAGTGGTCAGGGGATATGATGATCAATTTTTCCAGGCTTCTTCCAGTGTGGGACCTTCCCAATTATATCTGGAGGAGATGAGAGCTTGTGAATGCTCCCGTACTTTCTTGGAGAAATTATAGGTTAGGAAAGGGTGGTTTGTGTTTTCCTCATTGTCTTTGCCAAGACTGCACTAGCCAGGTCCTGCAAATTGTCGTTTTTGGAGATTGTCCCAAGTAGGGATTTTATTTGCAAGAGTGCACCATATGAAGATTTTTGCCTTTAGTGGAAACTTGAGCTTCCAAATACCCTCCTGCCACAATTTCTGATCTTCCTAAAAGTGATGGAAGCAGCGTTTCTGATAGCCAGTTTTAGGTGTGTAATGCCCATGTTGGGCATGCTCCCAAATCAACTCATNCCCCTCCTGCCACAATTTCTGATCTTCCTAAAAGTGATGGAAGCAGCGTTTCTGATAGCCAGTTTTAGGTGTGTAATGCCCATGTTGGGCATGCTCCCAAATCAACTCATCTGCTTTGTCTGTTAATTGAATGTGTGAAGATTGCAGGGCAAAAATGTATTGGTCCCACAAACTGGTCCATCGCTTTGGCATTTCTAGATCCTGACTTTTTTTCCATCCTTGAAGCCATAGGTTTGTTGAATTGGGGTCAACTATTTGATTCAGGTGGAAAAACCCTTTCTGATGTATCATTTGTAGTAATTGAAATGGGAGTAACTAGTTTTGTGAGCATCCTGGCCATGGATCCGCTCCAATTCTGACTTTTGTACCATCCCCTATTTTCCAAAAAAGCCCTTCTAATATGAGTGGAAGGGCTTTACATAATGATTTCCAAATTATTGAGCCATTTGGTAGACTTGTGTTTCCCATGTCTCTGATCCAATCCAGAAGAGGAGTTGGTGTTATGTATTTTTGGATGATGACTTCTGTCCACAGGCTCTGAGTTGAAATGAGCCGCCACCCTACTTTTGTAGCCTGAGCCTTTGCAAAGAAGAAAATGTTTTTTAGGCCCCAACCTCCCAGCAATTTTGGTCTAGCTATTTGATCCCATTTTACCTAAGGGAGTACTTTTTTCTCTATCTTTCCTGTCCATAGGAAAGTTGAGCAATTTTTTTTCTTCAGGATTGACTAGGGGATCCATGCTAGAGCCATCCAATAGACTGGAATTGCTTCAGGGATTGATTTAATAAGAACTATCCTCCCAGCTCTTGAGAGCCATCTGGTACACCAATTATTTACTCTAGATTCTAGTTTGGCTAGCAGCCAGTTCCAATCTTATTTCTTGTAACAGTTTGGTTTGAGTCTAAAACCCAGGTATTTAATTCCATCATCCAGATAGAACTACTGGTAGGGGAATATCTCATGAAAAGTCCTCAAGACTTCCTCTTCCATATTGAGTGTTTTGAATATGGACTTCTGAATATTTATTTGCATCCCTGTAGCTTTACAAAACAATGTTAAAAGTTTTGAGAGTCTTTTTGCTTCCCTAACTGAGCCATTGCAGAAAATGAGAATGTCATCTACGAAAAGAAGGTGTGTAGTGTTCAAATTTGTGGCAATCTTGATTCCTTCCAATAGGCCTCTTATTTTTGCATCTAGAAGGGCTCTGCTTAAGCCTTCTGCAACTAATAATAAAAGCATAGGGGAAAGAGGGAATCCCTGTCTTAGTCCTCTTTCAGAGTGGAAGAAGTGAGATGCTGCTCCATTGATGAGGACTGCAAAGGAGGCTATTGAGATACATGCAAATACCCATTTTATAAAAGAGCAATTGAAGCCCAAATGTGTGAGGAGCAATCTTAGGTAGATCCAACTTACTCTGTCAAAGGCCTTGGAGAGATCAATGTTAAGAATAGCCCCTTTTGCTTTTTTGATCTTTGCACTGTGAAGTCCCTCTTGAGCAACCCCAATAGCTTCATGAATTTGTCTATCTTCGAGAAAGCCAGACTGTTCCTTTGAGATAAGTTTTGAGAGCACCTTCCTAAATCTTTGTGAAATTATCTTGGTGACCACCTTATAAGTGATATTGCACAGGGAGATAGGCATGTAGTCTTCCAAGCTTTCTGGGTTATCCTTTTCTGGAATTAGAGCTAGGAAGGTTGAGTTGAGGGGGAGATGGAGGATACCATTTACTCTTGTTTCCTCTACTATCTGCAAAAGATCCGGGCCAATAGTATCATACCCAGCCAAGAAGAATTCCACTGTCCACCCATCAGGTCCTGGACTTTTATCCTTTTGAAAGCTGGACTTTTATCCTTATGAAATTTGTTTAGGTTTTCTTTCAACTCCTCCTATGAAACCTCTTCCATTAATTCCAAATTATTTTCCTCACTAATGATTTCTGGAAAAAATTGTGATATTCAGATTGCCTCAGCTATAGTTTCTTGTTGATTTTCCTTGAAGATGTTTTCAAAATAAGCCTTCCCTATCTCTGCTAGATCCTCAAAGGTTGTTTCTCTCTCATTGTTCTCTTTCTTTAGCTCTCAGATGGTGTTTTGTTGTTTCCTTCCTTTTGCAAAAGCCTCGAATAATTTTATGTTATCATCACTACATTCCATCCATGTGGCTCTGCTCTTTAGCCTCAAGACCTCCTGTCTTTCCTTTAGGATTTTATTTATGGAAGCCTCCAGTGTGTAGAGTTTCTCCTTGTCTTCCTGCGTGAGGAAACCCCCTCCATATTTGTTTTGGAGTTCTTTAAGCTCTGCCTCAATTTGGATAATTGCCTGTTCATCCCGCGCTTTCTTTTTTATGGCCCAATCCCTGAGGAGTTTTTTTTATTTTGACTAGGTTTTGAGTGAAATGAACAACATCCCTTGTGCCATTCTCTGCTTGGTAAGGCAACCAATTTGTTTGAATGATTTGAGTTACCTCTTCATTCTTGAGCTAGACAAAGTAGAGCTTGAAGGGACTGGCTGGATTTTTAGGCTATTTTTGGATTTCCAAGCATATAGGCAAGTGATCAGAGTTTGCTCCAGAATCCACCCACTGTTTGAACATAAAGTCCTCCTCCAAGAGATCCTCTGCTATCAAAAATATGTCCAACTGCTTTATAATTCCTTCTTCCCCCACCCATCTATTTGTCCAAGTTGGTTTTAAGTTTCGAGGATCTAGGTCTATTAGTTTTAGATCCAGCAGGAGGTTGCTGAAGTAGGAAGCTAAGGGATCCAATCTCACCTTTGGCCCCCAAATTTCATGAGCTCCAATGGTGAATTTTAAATCCCCTCCTATGACCAGGTTCCTTTATTTTGACATCTTAGAGTTTCTAAAGGAGTCCCATAATTCTGCTCTGTTTCCATAAGGCCCATAAATGTTTAAGACTGTTAGGGTTAGGTTTGTCTCCACCCAGAAAATATGAGCCCCTAACCCTAGTGCGGACCCCCAGGTATTTATGCATCGTATGGAGGATTTCTTCCAGCCTATTTCTAGTCCTCCTGAGTGTCCTATTGCACTATGTGTTGTGAAAGAGTAAAGAGGTGAGATTGAAGATAAACAAATTTCCACTTCTAGTTATGAACCCATTGTTTCTTGTAGAAGGATGACTTCTGGTTTTTGAACCGAGAGCATCCTTTTGAGAGCAAGTTTTTTTCGGGTACTTGCCAGACCCCTATAGTTGAGTGTGTAACGTCCCCATCCCTCCGACCGGTGAAGAGGACGCTACCATGGCGTTAACCATTCGGGCTGAGAGCCCCATGAACATGTGAATTCATAAAAATGCTAAAACAAAATGCGTTGAAGTAGAACATACACATATGCAATTATTTATCATACACAGCGGAAGTAACATACATTCATACAAGCATTCATTCAACATGTCCATCATAATCATTGACAGTAAATATGGTTGCAGAAGTAAAATATGCAAGATTACTTATCTTATGAAGAACTCGTTCCGCAACCAGCTACGTCGCTGCAACGTTCCACCCAACCATAGGCCATCGTGCTCCTTAATATTTTAGCAACGCTTCCACCCTCGAGCTGGGCATGATTCTCCAAGGAATAAGGGAACAAGCAGGCTTACACATAGCCAAGGATACACAAAACACAGCCAAGCTAACACAGATGGGTTTATCAGGCCATCAACGAGACAACCAAGCCAACATGGTTAGGTTTATCATGCCACCCAGGAGTTGGGAAAGGCTAAATGCTAAGCTGGTGAGCTCATTATAGAGCCAAGAACACCTACACCAGAACTAGATTGACTTCTAAGACACCCACACACACCCAACACAAGGAATGAGTCCCTTCTCTGCTACACAGTCCCTCAGGCCCTGCATTCCATTCCAGTGCTATTCAGGGGTTGTGGAGAAGAAAGACAACCCTCTAGCTCTGTTTGTGTGGTTTCCATCCACCAGGTTTATCAAGCAAACCAAGCCCCCATCCCTGCCCCCAACATAGTCCGAAGACCAACCATTGCACGCATGCAACTACTCAGCAATTACAGCTTAACAGGGGAAAACGAATCCCAAGCGAATTATACAGTCCCAAATGCAATAGCAAACGCAATCACAACATGAGGAAAGACAGCAGTCCGTCCTGGACAACTAAGCAAGAAAAAAAGAATTACAAAAACCACACTGGGGAAGGAAAATACATACTCTCAGCCTATGCACGAAGGAAACTTGCACCAGGTCCCCAAAATATAGAGGGAAAACACACCCGATTCCACTCTGTGGAAAAACATGAATGACAACCGATAATTGGCTCCCCTCCTGGCTGCGTGAGATCAAACAGAGTAGATTTCTGTGCGTGAAAAATGAACATACTCCCGTCCCCAAATTGTAAAGAAGACCACAGCAAACACAACGTAAGGGAGACCACCGCAAACCCACAATCAGTCTGTGAGGAAAGTATCCACCCACACCATCCACAAAATCCATAGAGGAAAAACTGCGTGGGTAAAAACCAGGAAAAATCATGTGCGTGAGAATAATGAACAGACAATGGTCCCTGCATGAGGATGAACAGCTACGCCTATGCGTGTGGATGAACAAACAATCATGAGGAATGAAAATACCATGGAGATAACGCGCCGTGGAGAGAATGAATGAAGGGCGTAGTCATTCTTCTGCCCATCGTGAGGTTCAATCCGCTAGTGGAGTGTGCGTGTGGACAAGGACTGACAGTCCTGCCACACTCCACTCCCAGCCATAACTGCCCCAACTACCAGCAACAGTTTTTAATGGTAGTGGTTGGATAGAACAAGGTGGTGACACACGGCTTTTTCCCCATGCCCAAGGTTTGACATTCCCCACCCTTATCCTTGTGAAAATCATGCCCCTTCTCAATTTAGTTGCCGCGAATGTAGCTAGTTGGGTTATTTAATTAAAGATGCATATTTACATGATGAAAAAACACAATATGTATGCCACATGCCTCGATATACCATCGGTGACAATTTAAATCCGAAACATAGCATAACCAATCAATGGTGGGGTCTTGGCCTTTAGCTCCTCACCATGATTATTTACAATATATACATCATATACATCTAATGCAACGGGGTCAAAACCAGGTGTTACAGAGTGAGAGTAGTTTCATTTTGGAACCCTGTCTGGGGAGTGCACCGCTCTAAGTTCCCCAAAGAGAGTTTGTTGTCTTCCGTTTGCCTGATCTCTGAGGGCCTTGTTCTGCGCCGCAGAGAGATGGGAGGGTCTTCCTCTTCCTCTTCCTTTAGAGGGGATGGTAGGGTTTACTCCAAGACCTTTTGGAGGGATTTTTTGATTCAACGAGACTGGAACATCCCTTGATCTGAGATGGAAGCGAATGGAGGAGGAGGAGCTAGATGGGTCAATTTTTGTGGGAGGTGGAGGGTCTGTTGAGGAGGGGGCCATGGGTGTTGATCGAGGAGGAGAAGGGGAGCAGGGAGGAGAAAGGGTGGTTTTGGTTGATAAGGGAGAGATCAATTTTGTGTCCTCATTTAAAGATAAAACATGTAAATGTTTGCTTAATGAAGAAGGATTCATACCTGGTGAGATCGACGGATCAGTGTGTTGGTCCAACTGGTGTGCTGATGAGGGTCCTGCAGAGGTGTCTTCAGCAGCCAAACCCTCAGCCTGGTCCAGCGGCTGTCCTAGTAATTATGGAGCATGTTGTACCTCCTTCGGGCCTTGATCCAGTGTTGTATCTTTTGGTTTTGGATCCTCTTCTTCCCATCTAGACCATTTCTTCCTATCCATTGTCATGGGCACATAGTTAGGAAAATCTTTGTCCAAATGTCGCGTTTCATGACATTTATGATATATGAAAGGAATCCCTTCATAGTCTAACAACTACTTTCTTGTCTTGTTTTCCCCAATTAGATTTATGTGATCCCAGAGATTGGTCCTAGTGTTCAGGGAGACCAGAATTCTTGCTACCTTCCTTATTCTTGTTTGCTAGTAGGAGAGGTCGACCTCAATGAACGTTCCTAGTGCCCGTCTAATATTGTCGAGTGAGGCCGGGTTCCAGAATTCCCAAGGTAATCCAGGTAGTCGAACCCAAACTGGGATTGTATTTCTATGTCTGCATCAAACATCGGTGTCCATCTTTTCATCTTGAAGGGGGTTGTTCCATAATTCCAGAGTTTCTCAAGGACAAAATCTGCATCTTCTTTGTGGCCAAAGCAGAATTCGAACCATCCCTTTGGTAATGGAGTGATTTCAGGGTCCTTACCTTGGAATCCTACCCAATTCTTCCGAACCCACTCTTCCATTTTCCCTTGAGAATGGTTTCGACTTCTTATTTTCCCAACTAGGGCCGCCCCGTCCATTTCTTGGGCTTCTTCCATGGATAAATCAACTCCACAGACCAGGTTCATGGTTCCACCGGAAGGGTTTAGGCAACGATTTTTTCTCTTTTTAGTGCCTGGTATTATGCTTTCCGAGATTCTGTCTATCGAAATTGATTTTGCACCTTCTCCTTCCTTGCTATGGTCTGGTGATGGCTTGTTTAGAAACCCTTTCTACGGTCGTGAGGTTGAAATGTCTTATGGGCTAAGAATTCCCGTCCCTAGGTTCTGTGTTTCAGGTTCAACCGTGAGGGTGTGTTTTTCTATGAAGAAAGAATCTAGCTCCCTGTGAAACTCATTGTCCTGCTACGTTGACAAGATTTGTGGATTTGGCTGAAAGAGTTCGTTGTGAGTGATTACTGCGTCAGATGCGGATGGAGCTACGCCATAAGGAAAAATAGTATATGGTGCACCGCCTAGTGAAGGTTTTAGTGGCCATGCTGCAAGGTTTCGAAGCTCCCCCTCCTCAGCAAATGGCGAGGTAACCGAAACCCTAATTTCGATCCCAGCTGGCAGTCTCTCCAGCCTGTCCTGGACCGATGCCGGAGAAGGAATTTTGGTGATTTCTAGGGTCAAGAAGACTATTATCCCTTGCTACGGGTCCTCCGTGTAGTCCACCATCTCATCTTCTGCAAGTAAACCCTCTCCGAAATCCATGTTAACCGAGACAGTTTTACTGCAAGGTAAATGGTAAAAATAAAAACCTTCCTTCACTTCTTCTGTTGCTGCCCTTCGTTCTGACCTTCTTTGCTCTTCCGAAAACCTCTGTCCGTTTTGACCCCCCAGTTCCTCAGTGGAGCCCCCGCGGGCTCCTACCTAAACTTCCTCCATAGGCCGCAGACCCGTGACCGTAGACTGTGCCCCACATTAAAAAATTTGTTAGTTATCAATGTGTTGTTTTTATCATTATCTTATTGTTTATATATATATATATATATATATATATATATA